>CM070503.1:57717035-57913532 GCA_036346375.1 Guadua angustifolia | reverse complement strand
CCAGCGAGTCGGGACCCTTCGAGGCGATCCAGACCTCAAGGACCTCATTTGGCCGTCTCAAAGCGATCACCGTGGCTGTCATCCTTGTTGCTCTATGATCGTGCTTCGCTTCTTGGTTCTTGGCGCTATGGTTGGTGCTCTTGGAGTTAGATGGGCGACCTCTGTGGGGTTGAGACCAAGCTTGCGAGTCATGTCAGCGTTTCCGGTGGATGGCGTCATCATATCCGCATGCAGCTCACCATGCGGAAAAGCTTGTTGACACTAAGCCTCGGTGATCTCTAGGTCCTCGATGAAAGCGCCGATCGCGGACGTTGAACTTAGCTTTTATAGCGACCGTCCCGGAGATGCTCGGGATCGGGTTCCTTATGCAGATAATAAGCCTGAAGTTCTTGAAACGGCTCGTTCTTACACAGATGGCCAGGTCGAGTCTTTCTCCCTCCACGGCGCTCATAGCAACTCTGGAAGTTGAAGCGGAAGGCGCTCTAGATTTGGCACCACGACCGGAAGGAGCGGGCCACGGTTGAAAAGCCGAATCCAGCGACGACCTTATCGGCCGCAGTCGAGAAGGTAATTTGCCATCACGAGCTCATCGCCTCCGGCGCGGGATGGCGGTCAGTAGATGAATAGGAACTTCGTCGGGGTTCTTGGTCCGTCGAGCGCTCTATCGCGCCCGGCTTGAATCGAGCAGCCAGCGCCTGTGACGAAGGTTGTCGGATCGCCATGCTGGCCGTGAAGCGGGAGATGGCGCCGCGCCCTGAGGGTGGTCATCACCGACAAGGTCCTGTTCTTTGCCGGACTGGTCGAAATTTGCCTCGGCGACCCGACCTTTGATCTGACGACCATGGCTGCCGCCGCTGAAGTCACAGGAATGTATGAGGCGATCTGGACCTGCGGCGCTGGGTGAATATCACGAGGAAGCCCCAGATTCACCTCTTGGCGTCCTTGAACTCGTAAAGCTTCGGTTCCGCAGCTGACCTTTGCTCGGATTGGTGCTGTAGGGCCGGTGGGCGTGGCGTCAAAAGCCACATCCGAGATCCTTCTTGGCGGGCGCCCCTCGCGAGAAGGTGGCAGAAGCGGGTCTTGGCTGGCGGCGGCGTGATGAGTCGTCATCACTTCTCGAGTGGGTCACACAGTGATGACCAGTCTTTGCGGAGGTATGACCTCGTCGCATGACCCGTCGAACTCTTCGGCGGGGCTCGGCCAAAAGTTCCGACCTCACCCTATCGGGATCAACCATGATCCGGGCGATAAGCGCGGAGGTGCTCTCTCGAAAGGAGGAAGCCTAGGATGCCGGAAGATGTGCGGCCTTCTCACGGTCCTCCGTAGAAGGCGGTTATAAAGCTTTGGATGATGGCGACATGCACCATCCGTGAGAGCTTCCTCGAGTGCTGTAAGGTCCGCGATCGTCTGCGGACGCGTCCGATCCATGGTGTCGCCATCAAGATGTCGCGGCTCTCTCACGTGGCGAAGCGGTAATAGCCTTGGTCGGTCTGCGCCCGAACCACCTGTTGGAGGAATGTCCCGTCAATGGCGCGCCATGCTCCCAAGATCTTGGTGCTTTCCTGCGAATGAGCAAAGCTATCGGGCCCACGTTGTGGCGCATAGCTATCGATGATCGGGATGTGGCCATGAAAATGAAGATGGAGGTTAGTGAGACTTGGGACCCGGCGAGCTTAGCTCCGCGAAGGAAAAAAGCGCTGCGTCTGCGAAGGTCAGACTAAGCGACTACAGGCGTGACATGAGGGTTTATCTTGGTTCGAGCCCCTGCGAAGGTAATAGCTTTTCTCCGGTTGCCTTGCGGCGATGGACTTTGTTACTCTCGAGTCTGAGGTGTGTTCTGACTCAAGCTCAACAATGGCGATGTCTGGCGCTCGAGCTCACGATGTCTTGTCCCTCAAAATTGTGCATTCTTAGCCTATATCACTCCTTATAGCGGACGGAGATATTCGGGTGAGTGGTCTTCTTGCGCATTGAAATTTGGCGATAGCTTAGCTCGGTCTTGTTGCGTCGCCTACTTCCACTCCCCACGATCCCGTCTTGTGCTTAGCCGAGTAAGCGCCACGTTCACGGAATTCAAGGGACTTGACGCGAGCAGGGCTGCGCCGAGCTCAAGGTCGTGCTGAAATGCTGCTCGCGAGGTACATACGCTCTAGGTCGGCGCCTCGGCATCGCCAGTCGTGGTCGGGGCCTCTCGAGCTTAAGGCCATTGATACGCATCTTGGCGGTCAAGGGCGCCCGACCCTCGTCGAATACTTACCTCAAAGGGAGCTCTCCATACTCGACTTCTCTTCTAAAACCCGAACTCAGGCCAAGAGCTCTCACCGTTCAGATGCACTCTCGCTCCTAGCTCGATCAAGATCAGCCTTGCCTTCGGCGCGGACCTGCTCAAGCTCGGCCTCATACACCTTCCGTAGCTCGATCCTCGGGAGCACCTCCCGAAGAAGGGCGTCCCATTTTTCCGAGCAATCTCCCAGGACCTGCATATTACAAGAAGAAGATCAACGGGGTCACGCAGCTTGCTGAAAACGAATAAGGAGGGACCAATGACTCACATGGAATAGTTGAACGCATTCGATGGCGTGCTTGTAAAGCTCCTTCTGCACTTGCTTCTTGTCTTTGTCACCAAAAGCCTTCCATTTGCCATTGTCGCTATGAAAAACAAGGCGTAGCGGAATTTTAGGGCGGGAAGAAGCGGGACGTGGCTCTCGAGCAATTTCTTCTGCTAGAAGGGAATCATCAGCAACAGGCTCTGGGGCCATCGGCCGAAGATTTACTGGGTAGAAACAGCTAAGCGAGGACAAGGGGCTGGGACCATAGAGCCTTTCTTGGTGGCACGGGGCAGTAGCATTGGCGGGGCGTCTCGGCCCGTCTGTCTCGTCCGGCGTCCCAGCATGTGTGAAAACACTGGGGCCGTTTCCACAGGTCCATGGCGCCCTTGGAATCATCCCCAGAACCGTCTCGAGCAGACATCCCACGAGAACCTCGCTTGGATGGCACCCTATGGAAATAAGATGCCAAAACATGATTCAATGAGAACGAAAAAAAGAAGCGGATGGGGAAGCAAACTGTCGGACTTCCTTATTGACCTTGGATACTTCCCGAGTGGCAGGACCACTCGAGGGAGCGTCCGGATTCACGTTAGACTTCGGGGCGAGTCGATCATGCGAAAACTTGCAGGTATGGGGTTCTTAACCTGAGCCCTCGGTGTCTTGAGGTGGTTCTGAACTTCCATTTTTGTTTTCCTCTCCTGGCATTCGACTCCGTGTTGGGCCTTGGAGGCATCGCATGGGATCTTTGGTTCCATGCGTCTGTGAATGAGGGGTCTCCACAATGGTAATTCCCCCGGTCGGGTGCGGAAGCGTTGGAACCGCCTCTGACCTTGGATTTTTTCCCCTCTCGGCGCTCGATCCTTAAGTCAAAGGACCGGTGGGCTACTTGCGCTTAGCACCTTTGTGCCGGGGAGCGGGAGGAATAGGAGCATCGAAAAAGAAGGCAATCCATTCCTAAAGAAGGCGGCGAAGCGCAGGACCAGTCAACATTCCATCAAAGATCAGCAATTAGAAACCAGCAAAAGAAAAAATGCTCACCGCGGGAGGAGGACGCTTTGCAAGGAAAGGCAGCGGACGATCTTGAAGCAGGACAGCGGTGCCTTGGGCGAAGAAGTCATTCATCCGATCAACCAGCACCTCTCAGAGAACGGCTTCAGGCGCCTCGCGGGTGGGATCATCCAACCCGGTGTACTCAAACCCCAGGTGGACTCTTTTCTTGAGAGGCTGAACACGGCGCCGGGTGAAGTTAACGGCAATGTCAACCCCGGTCAAACCCGTCTCCTTCAGGCCATGAATCAGCTTCAGAAGGTTCTCCACTGGTCTATCTCCTTGATTGGAGAGTCGTGACCCGGGAAGTCGAGAATGTGGTATGAGCCGGTGCAAGGAGGAAGGAAGGGACCGGGATTGGAACAGTAAAACCACTCCCGATGCCAACCCTTGTTGGAGGTCTTGAAGGGAATGGAGAAGTAAGCCTTTTTCATCCCGTCACAAAGCTGGAAGCCGGCGCCCCCAACCACCTTAAGAGCATTCTTGCTGCAGATAGGCTTAAGAAGAAATAGGTTGAGGAAAAGGCTAAAATGTGGGTGAACTCCAAGAAACGCCTCACACAAATGCACAAAGATGGAAATTTACAGAATGGAATTGGGATTCAGGTTGATCAGTTCAATCTTGTAGAAATGAAGAAGGCCACGGAAGAAAGCACTGCTAGGGAGGCCAAACCCGCGTTGGAAAAAAGGTTCGAAGACCACAATCTCATCAGATTGAGGAGTAGGGACGGATTCACCTGTGGTTGGCCACACGCAGATCAACGCCAAAGGAGGAAGAACTTCAGAAGTGACTAACTCCTCCAAGCGCTCCTCCGTTGTTATTGAAACAGCCCAATTCTTAGGTGAGGGCTTCGCGGGAGCACTCTGGGTGGAGGAAGAAGAAGACATCTCCGAAAAAATTCGGCGGCGGTGCGAGATTGGGGAACGCGGTGGAGTTAACCCTAGCGGTAGAAATTAATGTGGAAATACCTGAACTTAGAAGATGAAGAGCGGTGAGGGCAAGTCTTGAAAACCTCTTTGTCGCACCAAGTCTCATATTCTGAGGCGACGCTGAATTCCATCTGGCGGGAAAAAGTCGTTTCGCCTTCCACGCTTTGTTTGGACTTGACCTAGGGCATGCCCACGATGAGCCGCCAGTTGTGTGTCGCAATCGTCATGTACAAATGCTCTCAGGCCAAATTTAGTTTGGGATGAGGTGCGCCCCATGATGGGTCGATTGCCAATAACCATACTAAACGGAATCTGGGCACCTTCCAAATTGAATCATAATATATTCTTGTGTTATGCCTCATGCAAGGTCGATTGTTGGTTACCGTGTAAAATGAAATCAGATATCACAAGTTGATTCAAAACCAAGATTCCAAGAATGCATACCACATGATGGGTCGCCAAGCGTATGCGTAGTGAAAATCGGTGCAGTACCACTTGGATAACCTATGGTGTGCCTCATAGCAGACCCAATAGCTATGCGCCATGACAATGGGACCAGTGCACCACTTTCGGCTAAAAGCCAACCTGTGACAAGGTATACCCCAAGCTAGGCATTGCTAATGTGTTGTGTGCTGGGATGGGAATGCGAGGCGGCAAGGAATGAGTAAGCAGCGACGATCACGGGAAGGATTGAGGAGGCCGGTCTTTCTGAAGATTGAGGCGTAGTCGGTGGTAGAGTCTGTGGTAAATACTTTAGCGCGTGAGTGGAGATGTGTGGGTTGGTGAGGGTCCACTTGTAATAGTGTCACAGAAGGGTTTAAATACTGCGAAGGGCACCTGTTTTGGCAGAGAAGAGAGATCAAACAACTTTTCCCCATCTTCTATCTGTTCTTTCTTGCGCTACACTCCTCTATCTTCTCTCTCCCTGTTCTCCATGCTGTGAATGACCATAACAATTGGTATCATATCCACACTTCCGCGCTGGCGCCCAGGAAGAAGTCGACACAGTGGGAGGTGAAGATGGCGACTGCAGTGGCTTTGGTGGAGAACCAATTTGAATGTATTAATGCGTTATTGAAGCAAATCTTAGATGATGTGCATGGGGTGAGATCAGAGATGGGGGAAGTACGTTCGGCGGTGGAAGCGGTGAAAGGAAGAGTGGAATTGGAATCTCGATCGTGGCAGTAAATTTTGGCGACAAGGAGGATCATCGGCGTGACGGTAGCGATGTCCCTTAGCTCGATGGCCTTCGCCACTAGGAGATGAGTTAACGACCCTCAACTGCCTGGTGAGTCACGATCAAATGCGGGAACAAGGGAAAGGAATTTTAGGGTGTCCGCCTGGGAAGGGGAAAACGGAGTGAACTCCTGCAATGTAAGCAACTGACTTGCGGTGTGGTGGTGGGCAAAACTCCAATTCCATGTGGCAAGCACGACAACCCATCCCAAAACTGGAGTTTCCGAAATTTGATGGAGAAAACCCTAGATTATGGTGAGAAAGATGTGAAACTTACTTTGAAGTCTTGGATGTTCATCCAGGGTTGTATACACGGTTGGCCTCTTTGCACTTCACGGGGAATGTAGCTCTGTGCTTGCAAAATACAGAGACCAAAGGGAGATTTAAAGATTGGGCAACTATGTGTGAGGCTGTGGATAGAAGATTTGGCAGGAATCAATATCGACATCAGATGAATCAATTGATCAATCTAAGCGAGAATGTACGGTGGTGAGTATCACGAGAGAAGTTTGAGCGCAGCATCACCTATTATTGTATAATTCAGCATAGGATGACACATTTTTTGTCACTTATTTTTTGGGGGTCATTCGGGTATTCATGCCACTTATCACAGAATATGTGCTTTATTTGCCTGGCCAAAAATGAAATTGCATGTGGAACAATTCGTGAAGGCCTGTGAAGTTTGTCAGCAAGCAAAAGTTGAGCATGCCAAATTACCAGGTCTCTTACAACCATTACCGGTTCCTGACTAGGCCTAGAGAATCATTGGTATGGATTTCATTAAGGGACTGCTGATCTCACAGAAATATACAACCATTTTGGTGGTCATTGATAAATTCTCGAAGTATGCTCATTTTTTTTCCTTTGGTTCACCCCTTCACAGCCTCTCAGGTGGCTCAAGTATTCTGTAACCATGTTTACAAGTTACATGGGTTACCGCAGATCATCATTTCTGATAGAGATAAGATATTCACGAGTATGTTCTGGCAAGAGCTCTTTCACTTACCTGATACTCAATTACATATGAGTTCAGCATATCATCCACAAACTAATGGACAGACTGAGAGTCTCAATCAATGTTTGGAAACATATTTACGATGCTTTGTTCATGCATGTCCCAAGAAATGGTCTGAATGGTTGGCGCTGGCGGAGTACTGGTATAACACATCTTATCAAACAACAATAGGCAAAACCCCGTTTGAAGTGTTGTATGGCCACCCACCGAGACATTTTGGCATTTCAAACTTAAACGTCAGCGCTGTCACTGATGTTCAAGAATGGTTGCAACAACAGGAGTGGATGACTAGACTTCTGAAGCAGCACCTGGAGCGTGCATGTTTAAGAATGAAACTTCAAGCCGATAAAAATAGATCCGAAAGAGTATTCCAGGTGGGTGATGAAGTTTTTTTATCTCAAATTACAACCTTATGCTCAGACATCCATGGCCACACGTAGCAATCAGAAATTATGCTTCCGGTTCTATGGACCATATCGGATTTTGGAGCGGATTGGAATGGTTGCCTATCGACTGGGTTTGCCCAAAGATAGCAAAATTCACCCAGTGGTGCATGTCTCACAACTCAAACGGCGCATTCCGCCAGCAATAGTAGTGGATGATACTCTATTAGTGAATTGCATTGCTTCAGATGTTCCTCATGTGCCCATGGCAGTGCTGAAGAGTAGGCTGATCAAACAGGGAAATCATGTGGTTCCTTCTGTTTTGGTTCAATGGTCGGGAGTACCAGTGTCTTTGGCAACTTGGGAGAATTTGGTCGCTCTCCAGCATCAATTTCCAGCTGTTCCCCAAGCCATGTTCTGAGGGGGAGGGAATGTTGTGTGCCGGATGGGGTATAGGAGCGGCAAGGGAATGGTAAAGTAGCAGCGATACGGGAAGGATTGAGGAGGCCAGTCTTTCTGAAGATTGAGGCGTAACCGATGGTAGAGTCTGTGGTAAATACTTTAGCGCGTGAGTGGGGATGTGTGGGTTGGTGAGGGTCCACTTGTAATAGAGTCACAAAAGGGTTTAAATACTGCGGAGGGCGTCTGTTTTGGCAGAGAAGAGAGATCAAACAACTTTTCCCCAACTTCTATATGTTCTTTCTTGTGCTACACTCCTCTCTCTTCTCTCTCCCTGTTCTCCATGCTGTGAATGACCATAACATAATGTCCCCAATAAACTGGGTTAGGGTGCCCCTTGGAAAAGGTGAACCCAGAATGCTAATTGAGTCCTCTACAATCTCTTTGCTCGCAACATAGCACTCAGTAGCGGAGAAAGGAATGAGTCGGGGAGACCAAGGCAAGAGCAGGAAGCACTCGGCAGAGATCACGGCTGGCAAAGAGCAACGGTGGCGGAACAACTCGATCCTGAGCACTCGGGGCTCTTGTGGGTGCATGAACCCTAGGTATCTACAAAGCTGATGGACGAATCATCCATGAGAGGATGGGTCGGGCTGACAGTGTGAAGAAGGCTACCGCCTGGGTTACTTCCAACGTGCGCAACACTAGGACTCTAAAGATAGCAACCAACCTTGTTTTTGTTGGACACGATTATAATCCTGACCGTAATTATGTTATGCAGATAAAGAAAGAGATACAGTCTCCATCTTGTAACCAATCAGGACTCTCCTTTGTAACCACACCCCTCTGCTATATAAAGGGGGTAAGGTAGCATCATAAACATCAGATCATCTGCAATAGGCTAGATACATATAATCCCAGAGCACAGGACTAGGGTATTATCTCCTCCGCGAGAGGCCGAACCTGTATAATTCTTGCGTCTTGTGCTACCATCGAGTTTAGATCCAGCGTCTAGCCTTGTTTTCATTATTGCCGACAACAAATGTCGACACTGAGTGTTCATGCATGCTTTTTGAGTCAAAAGGAATTCCATGTTGTCATATTATACACGCTTTGAGATGTGAAAAACTAAACGAGCTACCGAATTACTATGTTCTAAAAAGATGGGAGAAAAAGTGCAACAAGTAAGTGATTTACTAACATTCCTTCTTATCTTGTATTCAACCTCTAACACAATACTACTTTTATAGAGAGAGAGTTTATGATGAAGAAGGCAACCTCACAAGCAAAGCTGCCTACCTCCTAGATCTAGTAATGAGAAAGAAGGGTTGTGTTATGGGTGACAAGTTTGACCATCTCCTTGGCATGGCTAAGCAATCGGATGAAAGCATGGATTTCTACACATCATGTGTGTTCAACATTGAGGCCTCCCCTCTCTCAAATGGTTCCTGCTATTGCAAATACTAGGAAAGAAGAATTCGAGGCTTTCATCGGTTGTAGCATTCCATCTCAAGTTGATATCCATCCACCAATGATATTAGATCGAGGGGAAGAAGCAAGAGAATAAGAGGACACAGACAAGAAAAAGGAAGGGTAGGAAAAGAAGAAAGGGGTTGGGCAACAAAAGAATAGGATGCCACGCATGTGTAGGTTGTGCAAGCAAGTCATGTTACATGATAGCCATAATTACTCGATAAAAGGAATGACTAGGTAAAACTATGTAATGTTAGTCTGTGTTGATGAGCATTGTTTCTTACGATAGCTAGCAAATGGCACATGTTATTTTTGGTTTGAATGTATTCCTAAAGTGTTAGTGGTTTGAATTGTTGGTTAATGGATCGTAATACTTGATAAAATGGTTAAAGGAAAAGTCAATCACGACTCACTATCTATGTTTCCAAAAAAGCTATGTTTCATTTGGATTATTGCTTCAATTTTCAATTTCTCTTGGCTTCGCCTAGTGGTAGTTTTGGCTCTGCTACAACATTTGTGGAGCTTATAAAGAGAATTATGCCATTCACAACAACAACATGGGGCTTCCAATACATTCAACCATCAAGCATCAAGCATAATACAAGCCATTGCTAGAGGTGCTTTTTCAACATCGAGAAAATTCTTTTGATTACAATGTCATACAAAGCTTACATTTTTCCATTTATTAGTTTTGGAACAAAACCTATGATGCTAAATAGTGATGATCCCACGATGGTAGAAACCTTTAAATGACAAATTTGTATCGTGACTAGCACGGGCTCTAGATACATGCATCACACCAAAGTTGTTGCTTCATAAGTTGCCAATGAAGACATGCAGAGTAGATGGAAGCTCTGTATAGGTCTTTAGATTGAGGAGTAGATGATGAAATGGGGCATTGATGGGGCGCGGACAACAATAGAGGCGGTCGAGCCACGAGGACATGTGTTTGTAATGCGCTATCGGACATGTATCAAACTTGAGGATGCAAATCCAGTTTCCAAGTTGGATATTACTTTGGTATGAACCAAACTATGAATTAATTGTGATTGAAGAGCACTCTGAGAAATTGATTGAATGTATGATCCTAGTTTCCAAATTGATCGAAGAGCTACTTGTATCAAACTAGTAGGGCAGAATCAATCTTGACCTTATCTTGACAATTGAAATTGATCGAAGAGCATTGCGAATAACTTCTTCATTACAATCAACCTCCCTGCTTCAATGCATTTCCCTTGGAGTGCAATGTCTTGGGACTCCCGTGGGTGGTACATAGGGCTAGAAAAATCAGCTCAGTGGCTCGTGGCTCGGCTCGGGCTCGTCCAGAGCCTGCTCTCGCTCCTGCAGCTCGTGGCTCGGACCGAGCTGGCCGAAGCTTTTTTGCAGCTCATGAAACACCGAGCCCGGCTTCAGCTCGACCGCCGGCTCCTGAGCCTAAGCCGGCACCAGCGGCCCGGCCCACTGACACGGCGCCTCACCCTCCACGGCCTCGGGCCCAGCCCACCCAGCCAAGGCGCACTCCGAGCCCAGAGCAGCGGCAAAACTCAAAAGCCGAAAATTCCTTCCCCTAACCCTAATCCCCTCCTCTCAATCCCTCACCCTCGGGCCTCACGCCTCAGGCCCTCACCTGGCGGCTGGCGTTGGCGGCTTGGCGATTCCCCATTCCTCCCGTGACGCTCGCCGTGATTCGCCCGCCGATTCCCCATTCTCGTGGCCTTGCCTGGCCAGCGTCGCCGTCGCTCGGGCGCCCGCCGTCCGCATCTCCGCGGCGGTGAGAGATTCGCGATTCGCCTCGCCCGCATCTTCACCTCTTGGCTAATCGGATTCGCTCTTCGCTTCCTTCACAACGACAACGACACCTTCGCTTGGCGATTCGGGCTTAGTGGCGATTACGCCGCGCCGATTCCCCAATCATTCCCGTGACGCTTCGCCGCTTCGGCCGTCGCCGTCGGCCCGCCGTCCGCGATCGCGAGGAGATCGCTTCGCATCTTGACTCTTCGCTTCCTTCAACGACACCTTCGCGATTCGGCTTCGCCATTGACTTCGTGAGATCGCATCCCTTTCCCCTTTTTCCATTGCCGCAGAATGAGATGGATGTATAATGTATTGATTGTGTAGTAATTACTCTTGTATAGTTGTATTGGAGTGTTGTCTTTGCTTCTTGAGTTTAGTTGATTGAGCTATAGCGGTTTGGTTAATTGAGCTCGATTTGTGCAATGGTCTTTGGGCGATGGTGGTCTATATATATTGCATCGGTGGTTATTTGTTGTTTAAATTGTAAATGGCACGAGTGATGTATGCTCGATCTGAATCAGTTGCTTTTTGCCTTGATTTAGTACTTTAATTAGCTCATCTTTTACATATAATGAAGTTTGTGAATTTCTAGTGGATCATTAATTGAAGCTTTTTTTCCTTGGACTATTTGCTCAAAGATCTTCAATCTGCGGTACAGACCATATATCAATGCAATCGGCTCGAAGCGAACGAGGCCGGCTTCATGAGCCTACCTCGAGCCAGGCCGAGCGGTTTTCTGGCTCGCCTCGAGGGCCGAGCCGAGCACTGCTCGGCTCGCCAACTCACCGAGCCACGACTGAGGCGAGCCGAGCCTGGCTCGGCTCGGCTCGCTTCCAGCCCTAGGTGGGTGGGCAATGGGGAGTCGGGAAACTTCGATTGCGTGTAGAAGTGGGTGACAAGACCGCAGCAAGACAGGAGGCACAATCGGGTGATTGGCGAACAAAGAGCTTGACGATGCAAGTGACTGGTCGACCGATGGCTTGATGGTGCGAGTGATGAGGCGGCGGCTCGAATGAATATGAGGAGGCGGAGGAAGGAAACCATTCAGTTTTTGTGACGTGAGGCCAAATTCTAGGGGGTTTTATGAAAAAATGATTTAAGTGGCTGGGGAGTTCATCCTACGCATCTCGTACATTGAGTCTAGATCGAATGGTGCATATTGAACGTTGCATGGGTACCACCATAAGGTGGGTTTACACTAGATATGTCGCCTTAATTAACATATCACTTTTAATTATGCTCATAAGAATAAACTGTGATCTTATAAACGAAAGAAAAAATCTATCTTTAAACATTGCAAACAGACACAAACATGTTTCTTGCATATTATCCAAATAACAATACTAAAAAAGAAATAATATTTTACTACTCTAAATAACATTACTATGATGAATCATGCAATTTCACTTATGCGCTTTGATCAAAATAAAGCAATATATGTACCATACTACAAAAGAACAATTGTAATGGTGAATCAAAAGTGCTAAAACATTTCTTTGATACCAAATGTAAGCAAAAAATACGGAAGCTATAAGATCATTTAAAACAATTTGTTTCAACCGAATAAGCAACCTTTATATTTGTAATCCTTACCATGACTAAAACTCTACTTTAATAGATGCATGTAACCAACAATTACGTAATACACATAGGCCCCTTGATCCCCTCGGTCCATCCCGCAATGGGCACCGTGAGATCAATCTGTGTAAGGGACATCTTGTGAAAGCGGTGATGACAAACCTACATCCTATGATTCCAAGCACTCAGGAAAAATAAAGAAGTTCGGAAACCAAAACCGCCCACCCTAGAGACAAAACCGTCAACCCTAAGTAGGGATTCGACGGTGACGAATCCACCATAAGCCGTAGAAAGTAAGTGGTCGACCATAATTTTAAAATCGACCAAGCAGACGCGTCCACCCTATTAGGGTCGACAATGACCAAATATCGCCGCCCACCATAATAACGCTAAGGTCGACGGCCAAAAGTAGTATCCTCTAGACTAGGGTGGACAACTGAAGGTCATCGAGTATAATAACATTAAAGGTGGACGGTTTTTTACGTGTCGTCGACCCTAAATTAATTAGCATTAAAAAAAATAAGTCGCCCGATTAAAGTTGGGCCGTGATTAGGTCGCCGCTTCATGTAATGGCGAGAAAAGGATTCATTTTATCCTTTGGGACCTCCACGCTACAATGCATCCCATTAGTAAATGGAAAATTGTTTTGTGATTGCTTCTGTACCAATGACTCAAACATCATTGAGTCGATTCTTTGTATAGGCTGGACACATAAATGGAATTAAAGGATGCATCCATAGAAAGAGTAACAACGGTGACCAAACCAAGAACCAAAAATTCACATTTTTTGATTCACCCGGATAATGAGCATCTCAATTTGCTACCGGTTTTACGCTAACTTGCATGGACAATGAATTCTATGAACCATTGGACCTTAGTCCATTAGCACATAGCTAAATTTGGAGGAATATCCAACTATAAAATCGAAGAAGCCTCATGACCGGGAATAAATGTGGGGACAAGACAACCAAGAACACTACATTTTAACGACTAAAGCATCTCAACAATACTCTCCAAATCTCACTCTCCAAAACCCGGTTTCTGAACTCTCCAAAAATGCCTCTCTATATCTATGGATGTACAGTGAAGCATACCTATGGCAGATGGAAGCTGGGCGTTGAGATCAGACATGGACCTTGGTTGTTGAGGTTTGATTGGCATGGAACTAAACAAACTTTCAATTCTTTGGTCTTTATGTGGACCTTGCACAAATCATCACACCAATTATATGCTATTCAGGGAACAAAGCGTTCAAAAGTAAATAGCAACTAGCACAGATCAATACGGGCATACAAACACTCACGATATAAAATTAGCTGATTTAGTTGCATCGAGGAAAGTGCAAATCAAGAAGCGGGTTCTACATTGGCACAAGACATCAACAGACCTCCTTCATGCACTTAGTAAGAAATCGACCACAAGATGTACACCTCCCAAATTTCATGGGCAAAACGGACCAACAGATACCGAAAGCACCGCGCCCATGAATTCCTTTAATCATATTCACATAGAGGCGGGAAATAACATGATCTATATATAGTACTAGCCCTCAGAAGCGGTGAAAAAGGAAGAACCCCCAAATTTGAAGCATTGAGACACCAAGTGCACAAAAAAACACATATAACCGTTTCGACCCTTTGTGAGGCGGAGAATCAACCTAGTTCTCACATCCACAACACGGAATTGAAATAATCGGATCAAATTAGGCTATACATGGCTCTACCCCAAATTCGACCATCCAACAGTTGAAATGAGGCCGACCAACCCATCCACTCCTCCTCAGACCAGCAACACCCAATCTAAAATTCCAAACCTAATCCCGACCCCCATAAACTTCGTGCATCTCCCAAGAACACAGAATGGAGATTGGAAGATAAAAGCTGTTCTTACTCGCTCAAATCATTGCAAAGTTGAGATATCTGAGTCCACCATGATCATATCGGCATCGAGGTTCGAGCAACAAAACAAGATGCATCATGAAATCGAGAAGTAAAAAAATTGCAACAGAGAAGGGAAACAATGTTTCCATGAGATAAACAAAAAAACTCAAATGGAATAAATAAAACCATGTAATGTACAAAAGCTAAAGGAATTAGAGCTCGTTCTCACGAAAAAGGAATTAGAACTCAAGGGTTAGTTAAGGCAATGAAAATGATGCCTTTGTATCTGTTGTAAAGATCTTCAAGATCGAGAATTGGTCACAAAAATCTGTGGTTGGCTATAGAAAAAAAAATCAAAAGCTCCTTCCAAGTGCCAATCACTAGCTTTCGATTACTCAAAGGCGACCTTCTCCTTTGCATCGAGACGTATGAAAACAGTTACATACCTGTTTAAAAAAGGATACAAAAATTGTGACAAATGAACTCCTTAGTCCTTAATAAAGCAAGCAAACAAAAGAAATAGAAAAGCTTATATGTTGACATCCATAGCGATTTGTAAATGGTTGTTAGATAATTGGAAAGCACCATTTATTTTCATATTCATGGTCGGTATGTGTTATGCATTTGCGGACTTACGGTGTTAAGTTATTTGATTCACACCTAAACCATGGTTGGATTTGTCTAGGGCCCTACCTCCAAGCAGATGACCCTAGACCGTCTCTAGTTTTACTTCTTCATAATTAGGTCTATCTCACGTTCTGTTTCTACCAAGTAAATTTGTGGGCATAGTAATTACAAAAATGACGACCTATAAAGCGCGGACAAAATTTGACAAGTGATAAGCGTAAAACAACCCTTTACTGGCGATGTTCTAATACAAAAAGAAAGATCATCTGTAAATAAATGACCTTTGGCGCCCACGAATATAGCATCACATTATGACCACGACCACTGAATTCAACCTTAGACCAAAACAAGCGATCGTAACACGCCTTTGCAAACAACTTCATTGCAATTAATACATTCTATTGTGCAATGTTTAGTAAGTTATCAACTAAATTGAAGCGTATGTAACACATCAACGTTCATCACTTAAGAAGACCGTATAATTCATCTAAAAACAAAAGCCAAATATAATTAATTAAACTAGCAAATTACCACCAAATTCCAGTTCTCGAGGCTCGCAAGTCCAAAATCTAAAAGAAAATTAAACAATCTCACCTCGCACGATTATGGTCATGAGCTACTTGCACCTTGTCGCGGCTTCCTCTCCCTATCTTATCTTTAACAATCAGCAAAATAAAATTAAAAAAGGATGTTAATGATGTATGTCCTCGGATGTGGTTGGGTAACTATAGGACCTTTGTAATGGCAACTTTACAAAACTGTTCTCTTTAATGGCGTAAATGGGTGCGATGTTTGAGAGATATACGACCAAGGAGGAGATCACGCACATAAACACCCATAGTAGTCATTTTACCATTGGATCGAGGAAAACTCACGAAAGAGAAAGTTATGTGAATGAATTTCTCTCCATAAACACCCATAAACTAGCTAACTCTTGCTAACCAATTGTTTATGTGAATGAATTTCTTTCTGTAAGAAAGTTAAAACTTCATAGACATGAAACAATAAATGAGTCCTAATAAGTTTACCTTAGCAGCGTTGTCTTCCAGTTCAGGAGCTCGGTCAAAAGTATTCCTACAAAAACAAATTATTAAAAATAACAATTTTCAGCCATTAAATCAACAATAAGTAGTCTTGGGACTACAACTGAATTAAATGCAACTTGAATCTTGATATAGAAAATTACCTTTGGTAGCTTTCCACCAAAGCGAGTAAACTTTGAGGGGTTTTCGGTGGTAATTCATATCCATACACATTCATATCATACATTCACAACAATTCATATCCATAAACATTCACAACTTACAAACTCATCACAATTCATATCCATACACATTCATAAATCACATCCACAAATCAACATATAGTTTACATTCAACAAAAGTTTGATATAGAGTTTTAATTCCAACAAAAGTTCAGCGTATATCACATGTCCACAAATCGACAAAGTTCGATCAACAAAAGTATGATCCGAGATTCTAGCTAGGTGGAGGAAAAGCTAGGAGGCATCTGAAACATCTCATCGACAAAGTCCGCCAAGGGGCTGGTAGTGGGTTCGGCGCCACTTCCCACATGTTGAGCTGCACCGGTGATCTTGAAGCCTCCTACAAAGCAAGAAAATAATGTATAACTTAGAACATTATTTCAATGACTTCGATTATAATTTTGGCAATAGAAGTACCGTGTCGAGTGTTTTCGATTGGAAACGGATCGGGCATCTTGGAATGGATGTTGGACTCTTATTTGGTTGATTGGAACCCCGATCGAAGCCTACCAATTAAAGAAAATGAATTAGAACATTTATCTTATGAGTTGAAAACAACAATTCTTCACGAATTCACATATATTACCTGTCGGCACACTATGTGGATATGCAACTGAGGCAGATCTGAAGCGCAAAGGTCTTTGGTGGTAGGAGCACCCGATCCGGAAGCGCTTCCGAGGAGGAAGCTGGAACATATACGAGGCAGGCGCAAAGGGGTGGCGGAGCCGAGCACCGATCCAAGCCTACCAATTCAAACATATGGATTGGAGTATTACATTTGTGACTTGTAGAAAAAAAAAAGACCATTAGTATCAACATATGGATTGGAGCATTACCCCGTCGGGAGTTGGACCAACCAACCGAAAGCCTACAAATTCACATAGCATATCATCGATGGATAGACATTAATAAGAAATTAGAAATTACTAGTAATAGACAATACTCCTTGGAAGTGCATTATCGGGTAGTGAGGATCGAAAAGCCCGGAAATCCTTGTGGTGGAATATGAGTCTACATATAGCTCACATAGCATTAGTAGATTGAATTAATTGAAAGTGATACAAAATTGAACTTACATGCTGCATATTTTGCTCCATGGACTCAGATCTTCTAAGAATAGCCTCACGCTCTTTTCTCCCTCTTCTTGCCGTTTACGAGCTCCGCAACTGTTCTCTCAAAGCGCGGTTCTCTTCCAACACGCGCCCTCTTTGGGCGTAGAGGAAGCACTTGAGCGCCGAGCTGCCCTCACCTCGAGCATGTACTCGAGAAGAACACAAGTAGGCGTTCGACGCCAATCTCCCATGCCTCCTCCCACCCATCGGCTATGGATGACTCTGAGATCTAAAGGTTCTTACAGAGAACGAGTCGAACCCGTGCACCATAGTCATTGCATCCACGTATTCATTCGCATTACAAATAAGTTAACACCGCACAAAACAATGTATCTAACGATATTGCTTACTAATTTTTCTTGGGCAGCTCGATCCATGGCGCGAGTACCATCCGGTTCCGCACAATATGCGTTGTGTACACATCAATCGATCGACTTCCCCTATGCGAGCCTCCCGCAATTCATTCTGAAATTAAAATGTAGTTACAACGAATGAGAAGCTGGAATTACTTTAAACAAACCTTACCATAAACTTTTTCATTGTGCCATCGAATGGTCGCTAAGGTGTGTGACGACTAATCGCCAGATGCATTGCGATTGTTCTTGTTTCTTGTTGATCTCTGCCTCCATTCTTACATGCCATACATGTCACACATCCATCTCCAAGCATCCAGGGCACTTGTCACACTATGATGGTCGACATGAATTGTACTCATCGGGGGTAAGGTATATGTCTCGAGCACCTCAGTCCTTACGAGATTCTCCCCTCGCCGATAATACTCCTCAACGGCCTTGACACGAGAAAGTGAGATCATCTCGTTCACAATGTGTCTTGCTTTTCTATCAATAACCTCGTGGGCCACAAGGCGTTGTCGCTCTTCAAATCGAGGCGAGCATACCTAGCCTAAAATAGACCACAAACAATAAGCGTGAATTACTAGAATTACTAGAATTCGTGGGGTGATCATGTGGTCGACTAATTACCCAAATAATGTATTACTTACCCAAAACTCGCCGAGGCAACGATCGCAATCGATCCAAATCACCATCTGAAACAGCCTTGTAGTCATCCCGGGAGAGTCTTGCCCTATGCACATCACCAATGTCCACCATTCTGGGTAGTTCATCCTCGAGAATGGTCCCTAGGGTGGACTGGCTCCTTCACATTGTTGCGGATTGCCACCAAGTTACTACACAACAACAATGCATCGAGTTAGAACAACAATTTGGTGCTACACAAATTCAACTTTTAGAACATCGTGCCAATCCCCAAAGTATTTAAATACAATCTTCTCATTTGGATCTGTGGGAGCCTGTGAAGCTTATTAGTGCCCTCTTCTTTCGAGCTCGTGCTCCTGGCTGTTCACGCCTCCCGAGTGGAAGATGTGCCCTCAGTCCACTGTCTCGGGCTGGCTGCCTGCCTGGGATCCGTGCCCTCTGGCATGCCCTCCGTCCCTGTCTCCCGGCTGCTTGCGGCCTCGAGATCCGTGCCCTCTGGCATGCCCTCCGCCTCTATCTCCGGCTCGTCCTCATCGCTCCTGTTATCAACAACGAACCGTCGTGTCCCAGCCCTCCTTGCAGCCATCCTACATTGACATTGTACCAAAAGTTAGTTTGACAGTAGTAAAATGTAATTACAATTTACATAACAAAAACTGATAACAAAACTTGCTTACTATTTGTTACATACATTTTTCAACTAATCACCTGGTTCATATCATTTTGTGCATCGTTGTCGACTTGGACAAAAAGATTGTCAAGTCCTATCCCGATATCTATGGAAAGTTGTCTGGCAAACCTTCTTCTTGAAATGGCACATCAATGGTTTGTTCAAGTACATCCTCGTTATCATCATCGAGGAGAATGATAATGTCTTAGGAGGTCTTACTTTGTAAACAACCCACCAAGACTTGTACTTAGGAGCACGCATAAGATAAGTAGTACACTTGCTCGACACGGTTAGGGAGAATAAACTCTTCACTCCTGTCTGGTTTCATATGGTTAATTTCGACTAGGCCAAGTTAAGAGTCCGTCGCACCCCATAGGTAGGATGAAACCATTTGCAACAAAAAAGAACCAGCGAGAGATCGTTACTTCCATCAAAGACAACCTCTATTATCTCTTCAATAATCCCATAATATTCTATATCGTTGCCATTCTTTGTCTCGAACATAACTCACGACCCCACTATTTCTTGTCGTCAAATTTGGGCGTGCCAACTCCGCCGCTCTAGGTAAAAGCGATACCCATGCACATCATAACACCGTGCACTTTGACCAAATGGGTTGCATGCTTTTGACATCTGTCGAAGATCATTGTGCACACTAGCATGCTTGTGACCTTTGCGGATTGGTTTAACCCAAGTTAAGAATAACATATTATCACGCGTCGTTAATCAATGAAATTTATGATAGGTTCAGATATTTCGTGATAGAAGAACCAAGTTAAGAAATTCGGATGGCTTTGGTCCACGACCCTTTCTTTCAGAGTTATCGATTTGTTTTTGAGTAGGTTAAGCCTTGCCTTTTCCATTCTGTTGGATAAATTGCCTACAAAGAGAATGATTTAAGTTTCACATATATAGTATACAATGCTATACAACATATAACGTGTTTGACAAATAAACTTACTCGATGTACCTATCCATTTCCTCCATATTGTTGTAGATATACAATTGTACACGAACCCTCTCATCCGGTTCTAATTCACGTAATGTACTTCTCCTATAGATTTGCCTTGTATCCAAAACACTTTTATGTAACACTTTTCTTTTATACACTTTCTTATACCGGGCTCGTAGCATTGACATTGTTGGTTGGGCGAAGTACTTACTCGTGAAGTATGAAACCTCTTGAAGTAGGCATCTTTGCAGCAATGGATCCCGACCGTGCCTTATTTTTAACCTTTGCTCGATACTCTTTAACATCGTTCCACGGGATACATCCATCTGTCTTGCACAGGGGCCTCCAACCTTTGCTTCATAAGGTAGATGTACCAAAAGATGTTGCATCGCGTTAAAGAACCGGGAACATATATCTTCTCAAGCTTGGTAATTAGCAACACTATTTCCTTCTCCAACTCTACCATTCGGACTCGTTGATCTCTTTAGCACAAAGTTGTCTATAGAAGAAGCTAAGCTCGATAATGCTCTCCATATATCCTCATCTACATATCCACGATAAGCCACAGGAACTAACCGCTCAATAAATATATGGTAGTCATGACTTTTCATTCCATTTATCTTCCCTTGAGCAAGACTCACACCGCGCCTAATATTGGCAGCATAACTATCGAGAAACTTCACCTCTTTTGGATCAAAGAAGAACCTCCTTTCTATGTGAGGGTGTTAAACAATATTTAGCTTTAGGTTTTTTGTAGATGTTTCGCTCATATTCAAAAGCGGTGCATGCATATCAAGGCACAATCTAACAGGGCTTTGACATTATCTTTGGTTCTATCGGCTATGTCGAAGTTCGTCTTTGAAGATGGACTCGCTCACATTTCTCTCTGATGCATCAGATCAAGGTTATGAGGCAGTTTCAAGTCCTTTGCGTAAGGGAGACTATAAATACTACACTTGTGAGTCAATGGTGTTGCTCACCGTAACCTTCATAACCATTAGGAGTGTCTTTGAGATTATTTTGCCTAGCAATGATATCAACGACCAGAGCGTTTTAGTGGACCTTCTTTTATCACCTTTCCTTTACGGAATGCATTTATCATCTCTGGATGGGTGGCTTGAAGATAAGAACCGTCGGTGACAATCGAAGAAACATGTTTTGCCACCATTCCGCAATTGAAAAGCACTGTGTCATCCATGCATATGGGGCAAGACAATCTCCCATGAGTGCTCCATCCTGAAAACATACCATATGCTGGGAAATCATGAATGGACCACAGGTAAGAAGCGCGCATCCTGAAATTCTTCTTCGTTGAGCTATCATATGTCAAGACACCGTTTGTCCACAACTCTCTTAGCTCAGCAATGAGTGGTTGCATCAACAAATCCAAGTGCTTCCCAGGATGGCTAGGCCTGGTATGATCGAGAGAAAGAACATATATTCCTCTTTCATGCAGCGTTAGGAGGAGGTTATACGGAATGGTGAATCTGGGCCAACATGAATATGATTGTGCGCTCATCTTTGAAGGTGTGAACCCATCTGTCATGAGACCAATACGCACATTTCTTGGATCTCTTGCAAAATCGAGGATTCATTTCATCAAAGTACTTCCAAGCTTCACCATCGGATGGATGAACCATGACACCTTCTTTCTACGTTTTCCTTCTTTGTGCCACCTCATATGCTTATTGTCTCTTCCGACATAAACAACCGCTGCAAGCGTTGAGTAATTGGAAAGTAATGCGTTTTCTTGGCCACCTTAAATGCATTTTGTGTTACCATCTTTGTCGGTAACTTCAACATACCTAGACTCTCCACGGCGATCATGATGGGTCTTTTTCGTGCTCCTTCTAGAATATTAGGCAATATCGAGGACAATAATTTATTTTCTCATGCGGCATTCCTAGACCACTTAGAATTTTCTTGAATCATACAAGTTTAAGTGGCATTTTGTGGTCTTGAGGTGAAATTGCAAATAAGCTTCACTAAGTCATTGTAGCATTTGGTCGAGAAATTATGCTTTGACTTAATTGCGATAAGGCGTCGACAAACCGCAAGGAGGCGTCACGTTTGTTTTCTCATGCAGCTCTCAAGCGGCCTTGAAGCTTTAAGAAATCTGTTGCAAGTGGGGTAGGCACTTCCTCTTGTGGGAGATCTAACCCACGACCAATGTTGTCCACCATCTCTTCCATTTCATCAATTTCATCGTAACCTTGACAATATTGGAGGGTTGTACTATATGAGAACTAGATGGTCCACCTCGCTGCGCTCTCGCCATGATCAACCCATCTATAATAATTTGCTTTGAAGCCGTTCTTACAAAGATGCATCTCCATTTCGCCCGACATCTCTTGAGGCTATTACCACGGAGAGCGCCACGGGCATCTCATCTGCCATGTCCGACCTGAGGCGTCGACCCAAAAGCTCGACGGATAAAATCTTCGTGCCCTCCTTCCACTCGACAGAGTGCCGTCCATTCTTATTCCAACCATCATACATCCACCTCGAGAATTTTCCATAATGGGCTGAAAGAATGTAACAAGAACCATCAATTCAGATTTGTATGGACCATGCACTATCCGGTGCTTGGATTTCGATTGGAAGATCGAGAAAAAGGACTAAATATGCACAAGCATGTAGGTTTGATGTGGAAATCAGATATGTATATCAAGCTGCTTTGCTTCTTCAAGGAAACCAAGGAGATGATAGCCACTACAAGGTTATAGGGCCGTCCACCATAAGCGCCCGAAAGTAAGTGGTCGACCATAATGTTAAATTGACAGGCGGGCTGTCCACCCTATTAGGGTAAACTGACCAAATATAAACAGTCCACTCTAGACTAGTTAAGGTCGACAGGCAAAAGTAATTGTCCACTCTAGACTAGGGTGGACGGCCTTTTCTTAGCTATCGAGCATAATAATATTAGGGTGGACGGTCTTTTCCACGTGGCCGTCCACCCTAAGAGCTTAGGGTGGACGGCCACGTGGAAAAGGCTGTCGACCCTAATCTCAAGGTGGACGCCCATGTGGAAAAATACCGTCCACCCTAATTAATTGGCATAAAAAAAAACAATCGCCCGATTGGCATTCAGTTTACACGAAACAGATAACATCCATTCTTGAGTTCTGAGAAAAGCCTTAAGCGATCTCCAAAAAAAGAACCTAAACATTCCGTAAACTTGTTAGTCAAAGGCTACAATGCTATTTGCAAGCATTACCATGTTAATATATGCTTTCGATTGACGAAATTGATCATAGCGACAAGGAGAAGCGGTGTTCTTGTGCTACCGTGTACTATGGAGATGGTCCCTAAATCTGCAGATGGTTCCATAATTGCTGTTTGGTTCACGAGACGCTAGTAAATCTTGAATGAGCGGCATGTATGATGAAGGATTTAACTTGAGATTGGTGAAAACATAAATATACCAAACATGCAAAAAAAACAAAGTGCTTAAAAAAGCGACCAAATAGAGGCGAGATTTTTCCACTAATCGGAGAAGTGACTAAATTGCCATCCTTAAGGAACAAAGCAAAAGGAAACATAGAGTGAGACACATAGCTAATAAATCAGCAAATGTAATCATGAGTTGGCGATCTACATAGGCAATGCATAAAAAAAGAGAGGAGTTAATCCAACTATATTTTCCCTTTTGAATTTAAGATTGTCAATCCTTTGCATCTGCCGTTCCCATTTCGTGAAGAAAACACTGTGTGATCCCACATAACAATCTGAAGCTTGAAAACAAAAACTAACAGCACCATGTTAACATAAAAGGAAAAAAAAACTATGCCAAAATTAAGGTTACAGATCGAAGCTGTATCCATACACGTGGTGCACTATTGAATTTACAAAATGTTTTACAAAATAGCTAGTCTATATCGAACTGTATCCGTGCATGTGGAACACGATCAAGTTCACAAAACCGCATTCACCAACGTCGTCGAATGAAAGTAAAAGACCACATAACCGATAGACTTTTCACCAAACGCATGCACCGACCACTCCTTTGCCACGAGATCTGAGGAACCAAAACCCTTACAATCAACACAAAACCCGATCTCGGCTATTCCCCAAAAGCATTGAAAGAGACAAAACTAAACGGCCATGCATCCACATAGGCGGACATCCAGACACGCAAGACAACCTCTAGGAATCACTTCTGTTGAAGCTTTTCATACATCACATAATTTCTATGCAGTTCAAATACCTAATCCAGCAATTATGATTTCATGCCTCTTTAGAAAATTTGAATCATGATAATGAATATATGAATTTGACATTAACATTTCAAAGCCTTTTTGTGTTTTTACCTCGGGGTGGCGGCGACGGCAGCGTCCGGAGGCGGCGGCCGGGAGGCGGCATTTGAGCCGGAGGAGCGGCGGGAGGCGGCCGGCTGGCATCGGCTTGGCCTGTGCGTGAGGCGATGGCTAATATGAGGCGGCGGCTCGGGAGGCGTTCTTGGGCAGCCTTGGCGGGAGGCGATAATATGAGGAGGCCACGGCCGGCGGAGGGGGCGGCTGGACCACCAGCCCAGGGAGGACACTGGCCGGCGGGAGGACACGGCGAGCGGGAGACCACGGCGCAGCGGGAGGACACTGCCGGGCGGAGGGGCGGTGGACCACCGAGCGGGCTAGCGGGCGGAGGCGGCGACGTGGGCGGAGGCGTGGCGGGCGGCGGCGTCGAGAATGGGGATCGATCGAGTGAAATCTGTGAGCAGTTTCGGCCAGCCAGAATGGGATCGAGTCGGGCTGGGGGCGAGGTAATGCGCATTATGGTCGACGGCCAAAAATCCCGTCCACCCTAGTTATGGTCGACGGCCACGTGGCTGGCCGTCCACCCTAGTTATAGTCGACAGCCAAAAATCTCGTCGACCCTAGTTTCCTGTGCCACTGCCAATTGGGCCCGATGGCGACAATTGGGTGGACGGTTCCATTTGGCGGTCGACCATAAATTATGGTCGACAGCTATTCTTTAGGCTGTCGACCCTAATGCGCGCGGGACGTTTTGGCGCACTTTTTTCCGTTTAGGGTCGAGGGCTGTTCGTTCGGCTGTCGACCTTAATCTAGTTTTGGTGGACGGGTTATTTTGGCCGTCTACCATATATTTGGCCGTGGAAAATAAGTACTTTTCCTGTAGTGAAGAAGGAAATAGTAGCCAATAGACTGATGCTCTGACAAAATCACAAAGAGTTTGTTGTTGAACCTTTTTGGGAGCAAACAAACTAGGCCCTTTTGTCTGTTATAAATTCTTTTTCCTAAAAAAGGGACTGTGTGAGTTGTTGATTTTAATAATATATCAGATCTATCTGGTTGCACTTTAAAATGTGTTTTAGTATTTTCAGATAAATAATAAAAGTATTCACGATCTTGACAAATTACTTTCCAATAAATGAAGAAATCATTCGAAGAACTATAGCATTTTGCGAGTCATCGTTATCCATAGGTCTGCAATTTGGATACCAATACGAACCGGACTGGAAAATTCCGAATGCATGGCTCCTCACAGTGGGCTGCTGTTGAGCATTAGTTTTGGCTTTCTCACACAGTTTTGCTGGCCTCGTGTGATCCGAGAGAAAATGTGGCTGAGCATCACCTTCTATCCAAAAAATACTCCTAAATATACAACGAATTTTGACTTTACACAAAGATTAAGATTGAGGTAAATTTGAGAAATGTATAAGTGAAAATGACTTAGATAACCCCACTTAATTGTTTTGGAAGATGAGAGATAATATTTTGTGTGTAGTGGTAATGAATAAATGCATGTAGTTGAGGGAGAATAAATAGGTGTATAGTAGAAAAAGGCTTATTAAATTTACATACAAGTCTTTTATTTTTGAATAAGATCATTCAAATATAAGTTTTATATTTGTGAACAAAGAAAGTACTTGTCAATCATCCACGTAAGCATGCCAAGAGAAGTCCGACGTGGCACCTTTACACGCCGCGGACCAATCCAAACTTCTTTGCTTATAAAACACTAGTTGCCTACCCCATCCTTGACTCGATCTGGACAATGAATTGTGTCTTCGGTATAGCCAGACCAACATAGCCCAAAACACGTACGCCACGTATGTCTTAAGTCAAGCCATACTAAGTTTAGAAACTTGGCACAATGGGCGACTCAGCCTGGCATGATCTGTTAGAAAAAACATCCTATGAACACCTAGCCTATCATTAACTACCTTACCCTAGCGGCCCAACCCATCATCAATTACTAGCTCTCCCCTTTATTTCCTCTTATGACCCATCTGACATGGTTGTCATCTCCCTGTGCCTCCACTATCTTCTCTCTCTTCTCTCACCCTCCTCCACCACTATTTCCTCCCCACACTACCACCTCTCCCTACCGCCCTTGAGGCACTCTACCATTAGATTTGTCAGTCGACCTGAGAAAGAAGACAAAGGCGATCGGAGAGGAAAGGGATAGTGACATCATTGAATCTTGATGATCCTCACCGCCTCGGTGCTATATCTAGAGGTCTTCAGCCTTGTCGCCGCCAAATCCGGTCTTCCCGCACCACATTGCCATTGTCCCTTGGCACCTACATGCTTCTTCCCTAACACTAGTGTATTCCTCGTCTTCAGTCGAGCAACACTTTATCGTTGCGATCATGCCAGTAAGTGCTTTGTTTATCCACTGCTCCTGTCCTCTATTTTGCAATAGTCTAAATAGACTGAGCCTAAATCAACACGGCATAGAGGCGATAAGATGTACCAATGGGCTATGTGAAAGACTCTATAGAGGTCTACCTATATCTATGATGAGTTATTGACACTATTTAAGCTTATAGTGTTTGAGTTTGAAGTGGATTTGGAGTTTAAATCAAATTTAGAGTAAATTAGTTTTCTGCCCAATCAAGGGCGGTATGACCGACTAAGGTCCAATTGCACTGGCTAGTGGTTCTACCGGTCAGGGTGTGGTAGCACCAGGCATGCACGGTAGCACTGGCCTCAGGCCGCTGCATTTTTTAGAGAGCGATTTTTCCTGTTTTTGGTTGTAGGGCGGTGCTACCGGCCCTAGAGCTATAGCACCGGCCCTAATGAGTAAAAATACATTTAAAATAATGATTTTTACATTATTATTGAATATCCTTATGTGCATTGCTATGTAATAGGTATTTTCTTTATTTTTGATGGTTGCAGGACGACAAAGTTAGATCATGGTGAGACGAAGGATGACCGGGACTAGGTGAGGTGCGTCGGAGGTCCAGATGGTCGAGGATCATTGGAAGATGATCAAAGACAGAGTCATGGCAAGCCAAGAAGAAAAGAAACGGAAAATATACTAGCTAGATGCTACGTGGATCAAGAAGGGCCATCGGATCACGGTCTAGTTGATAGGATAGCGGGTCTAGTTAGTATGCTTTGAAAACTGTGCAAGAAAACCCGGTTTGTTTGGTGGGTTTTGGGTTAGCCCTTGCATGGCTATGTGAGTGGGTCAATACTAGCC
Source organism: Guadua angustifolia (assembly GCA_036346375.1). Classification (NCBI taxonomy): domain Eukaryota; kingdom Viridiplantae; phylum Streptophyta; class Magnoliopsida; order Poales; family Poaceae; genus Guadua; species Guadua angustifolia. The sequence goes on along the minus strand of CM070503.1, from coordinate 57,886,174 downwards.
CTTGATGGAGTGCCCTAGGGTTGAGGGACTTATCCAAGGGTGGTACATGGCCCAAGAGTAGTATAAATAGAGGGGTTGGCGTAGCCTTCTCCCTCTTGAAGGTTTTGAGGTTTTTGATGCTCCTTTGAGTTTTGCCTACCTTATAGTGAGGCTTTGTAAACTCCCTTCTAGAAATCAAAAACATATTTTCTCATGATTGAATTTATTTTACGCATTTACATTACGTCTTAAAATTCTGCACGTACATTCTTGCAATTTACATTTACGCAATTTGGATTTGCCTCCCCTCCTTCTATATGCTTTTGCTTTTTGTGCCAAGAATGTTAATTGATGGATGAATCTTTTTCAGATCATATCCGAATCATCTAGGCAATCCATGCATTTTTCTTACAAGAAACCGATCTTGTGTTCTTGAATGAATCATTCTTCTAGATTGTGTTGCTGGAGTTTTGGACTTGTGTTCTTGCTTACCATGACGTGTGGAAGGTTATCCAAGATCATCTTAATCATCAAAACCGTACGAGCAAGATCAAGGTCAAGTTATTGAGTTTTTGTTCAAACTTGGTGTGTTCTTCCTTCAAAGTGAAAAACGTCAAAACTTTGACATCAATTCTTACGATTAAAGGTTAGAATAAGTTTCTGACATTCTTAGAAAGACATCTACCAAGTTTTTTGAGTTTTTAACTATCCAATCAAAAGTTGGATCTTTTTTACTTTTGGAGCTTGTGCTGACTTTTCTGCTGTTCTTGAGTCCGGTCATACCACCTACTCTCTAGTCGTACCAAACTTCGGTCATACCAGAGACCCTGTGGTCATACCAGCCATACAACATAAATGGCTTATTCTTATTTGCCTCATTTGATTGTTTTTATCTGAGGGCTTGTTTGGATTATTTTGAGTGAGAGAAAATTTTAATTGGGATTATTCACCCCCCTCTGATTGCCATCTCGATCCTTCAATTGGTATTAAAGCTGGTTTTGCTATTTCCATAGATCTTGACCAGTCTCGAGAGCCATGGTGATAGACAAATATTCTACCAAGCGTCTCATCTTTTTGGAGTTGATTTTCTATTCTAGAAGTCGCAAATGGAGTCATACATCACTGCCCAGGGCTTCCTAATTTGGCAAAAGGTGAAGCTCCCGTATGAGATTCTTGCAGATAAGAACGTCACGACCGGCAATATGGCTGAGTTGAGGTGAATGCTAAGGCAAAAACATCCTCATCTGAGGGCTTTAGCATGATGAAGTCTGACAGGATCTCTCACCTTTGATCCGCTTACAGATTTGGGTGACCCTCAATGCTTACCACGAGGGCACTATCCAAATCAAGACGGTGAGACAGGATCAATACAAGCGTAATTACAACAAATTTGAACAATACGCTGGTGAGAGTCTTTACTAGAGGTTTGGTCATTTTACGAAGATTTTGAGTGACCTTCGAGCAGTCGGATGCATATACCCTGACTCGGATAATGCTCGATATTTCTTGACCGTACTCGATCTTTTCGAGTTTGGGAGATGAAAGTGACCACTATCAAGGATATTACCCGACTTATCTACTTTGACTCTTAACAGGCTTTATTCCTGATTCAAGACCCATGAGATCGATGTCGTCTCTTGGCAGACGAAATCACAGTCAATAGCCTTGGTCACCAATCCCACTAGATCAACCTCTGATTCTTCTGCTGGTTTTTGCCTCTCCGCCCTTTGTGAGCTAAGCGATGACCAACTAGAAATTTTTTTAGAAAATGAGCTTACTCTTTTAGCTCGCAAATTCACTGATGCATACAAGAGGGTAAGGGAGAGGAATAGAGGTGGCACTATCACTTGCTTCGAGTGTGGTGGCCCTAATCACATTCGGGTGAATTGCTCCAAGTTGGAGAAGGGTAAGAACGACACTAGCGGTTCGGCTAAGAATGACTACATCGACAAGAAATGCAACAAGAAGCCTTCAGATCATGAGCCGATACGTGAGAAGAAGTACCACAACTTCTCGAAGAACAAGAAGCTCTTCTACCGCGTTCTCGCCACACTCGACGACATCAACCTCTCCGATATGGAGATAATGAGCGATGAGGGCGAGGATGATCCACAAGAGAAGAAAGGCGGTAATGACTTCACTGACATGTGCTTTATGGCAGACGCCAACAGCATCAGCGACTCTGAACTCTACAACGACTCGGACGAGGTTCATTGGATGGAGATGGGCGAGGTTTGGATTGTTGACTCCGATTGTTTTCATTATATGACTGGAGACTCTCGTTGGTTCTCTTCCCTAGTCCAAGTATCTGGTGATGAGTTTGATCACTTTTGGGGATGCTTCTTCAGATAGAGTCATTGCTAAAGGTTCCATCTGCATTAATAATAATTTTATTCTTAAAGATGTTGTCTTAGTGAGTAAGCTTCAATACAATTTGCTCTCTGTTTAGCTTATCGATGACTCTTTCGAGGTAAGCTTTAAGAGTAGTGCCTGTAGAATTCTTGATTCATCACGAGGGTTAGTTTGCGAGATTTCTAAATTTGGGAGAGTCTTTCGTGCTGATTTTTCTACTTCTTCTGGAGATTCTCTTTGTTGTTTGATTGTTTTTGAGTCCCGTGATCTCACCTTCTAGCATAAGAGATTTGGTCAAATTGGTTTCGATCATTTGACCAGAATTAGCAACCATGATCTCATTCGTGGCTTACCTAAATTCAAGATGGTCAAAGACTTAGTTTGCTCTCCTTGCCGATATGGCAAGATGGTTGTTGCTTCTCATCCTCTAGTCACTGTTGTGATGACTGATGCACTAGGACAGCTTTTATATATGGACATTGTTGGTCAGCTAGAGTGCAGTCAGCGGGTGGGAAAGTATGTTCTTATCATTGTTGATGATTTTTTGAGGTATTCTTGGGTGTTTTTCATGGCCTCGAAGGATGAGACTTTTCCTCATTTCAGGAGTTTGGTCAGTAGGATGTCTTTTGAGCTCCAAGGTGCCTTACGAGCTATACTCAGTGATAATAGCATAGAGTTCAAGAACTCATACTTTGAGAGTTTCTGTGTGGAGTCTGGTTTAGAGCATCAGTTCTCCTCTCCCTATGTCCCTCAACAGAATGGCGTAGTGAAAAGGAAGAACAGGACCCTAGTAGAGATGGCTAGGACGATGCTAGACGAGTACAGTACTCCTAGTAAGTTTTGGGCTGAGGCTATAGCTACTGCTTGCTATGTTTCTAATCATGTATTCTTGAGAGCATATTTACATCGTATTTCTTACAAGTTGAGGTATGGGCTAAAGCCCAGTGTTTCTCATTTTCGTGTGTTTGTTTGCAAGTGTTTCATTTTAAAGACTGGTAACCTTGACAAGTTTGAGTCTCGTTCTTCTGATGGTATTTTTCTAGGTTACTCATCTTTCTCTCATAGCTATAGGATCTAGAGTTGTGATGCGAACAGAATCATAGAAACCTATGATGTGACCTTTGATGATGCTAGCCCAAGTGTTAGACTTGATATTTTAGGCTCTTCTTCATCCTTCGAGACCATTTTTGTAGAGGATGAGGATGATGGTGTTCCACCTAATCTAGTCCCCTCTACACCTGAGGTGCCACCTATTTCCATATCTGCACCTCAGGGAGACCAGCCCTAACCTTCAAACTCTCCTTCAACGAGTGGCTCTATTCCCGTCTCTTCTGTTCAAGAGGTAGAGGCCACTTCCACATCTAGTCTTCCCCACTATATTCAACATTCTCATCCACCTGATCAGATCATTGGTGATCTATTTGAGCGTGTGACGTGCTCAAAATCAGGCTTATTTTCTTTCTACCTTCACTCTGCTTTTGTTGCCTTTTTTGAGCTATAGGATGTTACTCACGCATTATCCGACGAGTCTTGGATTAATGTTATGCATGAGAAACTTGAAAACATTGAGAGGAACAAAGTCTGGCAGCTTGTAGAGCCCCCATCTGGTCATAATGTCATTGGGACCAAGTGGGTGTTCAAAAATAAGGAGAGTGAGGATAGGGTTGTGTAACATCCTAAAATTTGCTTTTTCTGCATTTATTGTACTTTTCCTTTATTTTGAATTTTCTGATGTTTTATTTAATTCTTTTTGTATTTATTGAAATAGGCCATTTGCTATCTTTTATTTATTTAGTGAAAAGTGTTGATGATTTTTTATTTGAAATATTTTATTTGGGTTCTAAATGTCTTAAAGTATTTTCTGTATTTTTCTTGATTTTCTCTCTATTTATTTTGGCTTAATCCATTTATCTGAATTGTTTTTATTTGGAAATGTATTTAAATTCGCTGAATAGTGTTTGGGTTGAATCCAATTTAGTGCGGCCTATTCCTCGCGCTTGACCTAGCCCGCGTCGGCTGCTGTGACCAGTACCGTCGAAACCCTAGAAACATGTGATTGGATCTCGATCCAACGACTGTCATCGCGTCACGTCGCTGCATGCTCTGAGCCATCCGATCGAGCTCACCTGGACGTCTGCAATTGTGCCACGTTGGCTCATCTGAATCCGCCATGCTGTCGTATCCCATACATCTCAGAATTTGTTTTTGACCCGTTTCATGCTCATCGAGACCCCAATTTAAGCGCCGCTGCCACCCTCGTGTTGCGCATCCCGAGAAGCATCTGTAGCCCCCTCACACACCGTCGAGCCATCACCGTTCACCTGCAAGAGCTCACTGAAGTTACCATAGTGCTCCACCGCCGTTTTCGTCTCATTTCGCTGCCATCCAGCCACCTCTGCTATCGTCAAGGTCACCGAAGTGTCACCCTCAACGAGCCAAGTTGAACGCGCCACCTCGCATCACCAGAATCGCCCTAGAACGCCAATCCGCATGTCATCTTCCTCATCTTCAGTGAAGAATGCCGTCGTGCAATCGCCGTCACTTGGGAAGCGTCGTCGACCATCGGATCTGTAGTCAACAGTAAGGATCAAGCCACATCACCTTGTCTATAGCAAACCGCTCCGTCTGCCATCACCGTTAGATCTGGATCGTGTGGTTTAGATCTCACTGCGTCAGCACCCATCGCTCCATCGCTGTTAGCCGTCAGATCTGCATTGGTCGGTTCTGATCGTGCCGCCGTGTCATCAGATCTGAGCCGTCAGATTCAAACTAAACGGTTGAGATCATACCGCATGTCGGGCCAGTCCCATGCTACCGCGTGTCGCGCAAAGCCCGAGGTGTTGCCACCGCTAGTCGCCACTGACGTCACCCGATTTCAATCTTTGCCATCTGATCTAGCATGAATGGTCGAGATCTTCATAGCCACATGTCTTAATCTCGTCCATTGAGTCGGCGCCACGTGTCATCAATCCAGCGGTGCCATGTGTCTTTGCTATGCGTCGGTAGGTGCAAACACTGATGCCGCCGGTCCACCGTGTACTAACTTGGCGTGGGACCGAGTCCATCTGTTGGAGACATGTGTTAGCCTCTCGATTGCGCCACGTGTCAACATTTGATTGGGCCACGTGTCCGCTGATGTCATAATTCGATTTTTCGTAGAAAAATAATTTGGTCAAAAATTATTTTGATGCTGACATCAGTGATGACGTCATAAATCCAATTTTCTCGTATAAAAAATAATTCGGTTAATTAGGATTTTCTGATTTTTCATTTATTTCAAACTTTAAATAGCTATATCTTTTGCATCTAAGTTCCGATTGAGGTAATTCCAGTTTTTAAAAATATTTAAAATTATGCTCTATTTAATGGTGAATTTCATTTAATTTTTAGAGTTAATTTTGCTCTCTCTTTTGGGTATTTATTGCTTTCTCTCTTGTTACGCATAGACGTCGAGTTGCCTGGTGAGTTTGTCGTTGAGGAGCCAGTGCTTGATCAAGGTCTAGAATAGGAGTCAAAGCTTTTCAAAGGCAAGTCGTGCTTTGATCATGTTGAACCTATACTTTAAATATTATATTGTTTCGAAATATTGCATGTTATTTGAATTATCACTTGTTTTATATATGTTGGGTATAGCCAATAGTCCACTTGAATTACATCCAGTATGTCATGTCGTATGTCATCTCATTTGTCACCCTAGAATGGTTCAATGATAACTAGTAGCTATAATTGCCAATGTGGATAGTTAGAACACAAGTAGTATGCTTAGCCATGCAACGAGTCATCATTTTATGTAAGCAAATAATTAATCTTGCTTAATAACTATGGAACATGTTTATTAACTTGTGTATCAAGTGTTGTCACACAATGTTGGTATTGTTGATGGCATATGGTGCATGGTAAATCAACCGGGATGGTAAAATGATTTAGACCAAGGCAAGTGGTATGTATTTGTGGTGGGCCAATGTAGCACGTGTGCAGTCGCATTGCTTTTTGTGATAACTGTTGGTTCATGATTATGATAATTTTTGGTTAATCTTGCCTTAGTCAATTAAGAACTTAACCTTGCAAGAATTTAAATTGAGTCATTCATACAACCACAAGTCTGGTATGTGACAGACCTAACTGATTAATTTGTTAAGTCTAAACTTTGGTACTATTAGTGGTGGTGTGAGGCCCGGGTAGTGATAACCAGTCCTCGCACGGGTTGGATCACATGGCACAAGAAGGGGGCTCTGGATGTGGTAACCAGTCCCACCAGTGTTGAAACCTTAGTGAATAGTATTGGGTTTAGATAGGTATTGAAAAGGCTTTGTTATATTCACTTGCCTTTGTGGCGTATGATTGTGTCTTGTGGGTAAAGTGTATAACATCTGAGAGTGTAAAACCTATTGAATAGCCGTGCTCATGGTATTGAGCATTGCTCGGTGATTACAGTCAAGGGTTAGATTTTATTAAAACAAATATGGGAATGGATGTTGAAATGAGAAATAAGGTTGTGAATTGGTTCTTGGAAAAGAAATACAAAAGTTATTATTGTTATTAATTGTTTTATTGTCTTTCAATCTATTTATGCTATTCCTTTACAAATACTGTTTATGCAAAGTAACCTTGTAGCCTATCCTTTATACTAAGCCATGCATATAGTAAATAGACTTGCATTCTGTGCACGACTTGTTGAGTGCTTTATGTACCCACCCCATTGCAACAAAATATCATCAGTTGGAGAAGAAACAACACCTGCTTTTGAGGAGGAAATTTAAGAGGAGGCGAACAACTAGGGTGCGAACCTTATCAGTTACCTGTGGTAGTTGAAGGGTTTTCTATGCTTATATTTATTTTTGCTGCTATTCATTGCTTTTTAGTTTTAGCCGTGCGTGGCGTATTCATGTAAGGTTGGCCACAAGGTCGTTAAATAGTTATACTCAACTTGATGAAGTCTTTATTATGTTATCGCTGAGTATGATTATGATATTCATCTATATTGAGCCTGTGTTCACTAGTGTGATCCTGGACTAATGCGGAATACACAAAGGGTCCAGATTTGCATATTCAGTCCCGACAGTTGTCATTCGTAACAAGGCTAGACTAGTTGCAGGGCTTTTCTTAGGTTGAGGGTCTTGATTTTGAGAAACCTTTGCCCTGTAGCTAGACTAGAGGTTATTAGGATCTGCTTGTACTTTACGCATCCTAGGGCTTCAAGCTCTATCAAATGGATGTCAAGAGTGTATTCCTCAATGGCTATATTGAGGAAGAGGTTTAGATCAAGCAACCTCTCGGATTCAAGAACCCCAAGTACCCGATCCATGTCTTCAAGCTTTCCAATGCTTTGTATAGACTTAAGTAGGCCCCTAGAGCACGGTATGAGAGGCTTAAGTCCTATCTTCTCAGCCACGGTTTCAAAATGGTTATAATAGATAAGGCTCTATTCATTAGACATCAGGATTTTCATTTTCTCCTCATCCAGATTTATGTGGACGATATTATCTTTAGTAGCTCTTCGCATTCTCTTATGTTTCAGTTTTCAGAAGTAATAAGCACATAGTTTGAGATGAGTATGATAGACGAGTTGAGCTAGTTCCTCGGCTTCCAAATCAAGCAGACTCGAGATGGTATCTTCTTGCATCAAGATAAGTACACTTAAGACCTCCTGAGATGCTTCAATATGTCTGATGGGAAGCCGGTGATGACTTCTATGGTCACCACTGCTATCCTCGAGCCTGATAAAGATTGTGAGCCTGTTGATCAAAAGGAGTTCTGGAGCATGATCGGCTCCCTCCTGTACCTCACCGCTTCGAGGCCGGACATACATTTCGCTGTGTGTCTGTGTGCTCGATTTCAAACTTCTCACGCCTCTCATCACTAGGCGGTGAAGCGCATCTTCAGGTATCTTCGTGCTACCACTGATTATGGTATTTGGTACTCTTCCTCTTCTTGTCTGTCCCTTCAAGCATTTTTCGATGCAGACTTTGCTGGCTATAGGATAGATAGGAAGAGCACTTCTAGCACTTGCCAATTCATTGGCACTTCTCTTATTTCTTGGTCATCTAGGAAGCATTCTGAGGTTGCATAGTCCACCGCAGATTCTAAGTATGTTGCTGCAGCGAGTTGCTATAGTTAGGTGCTTTGGATGCGATCGACTCTGCGTGACTATAGGTTAGCGATAGAGAGTGTTCTACTTTTTTGTGACAACACTTCTGCAATTTGCATTGCTAAGAACCTAGTGCAGTATTCCTGGACCAAATATATTGATGTTAGATATCACTTCCTTAGGGACCATGTGGAGTAGGGGGATATCACACTTTAGTTCATTGAGAGTGACCACCAGATAGTCAATATATTTACCAAGCCTTTGGATAGCTCCAGATTTGTTTTCTTGAGGAGTGAGTTTGGAGTCGTGAGCCCTTACGACTTATCTGAGGGGGAGCTAATCTGTATATTATGTACTATATGTTTTCTTTTAGCATTTCATTTCTTTTGCATTTTTTGGGTGTTTATGAGCTTATTTTTTCTGTTTTGAGTTTACTTCACTTAGACTTCTGGCATACTTTTCATGGACCTCTCATCTTATACTTTAGGTTGCTATCATGTACGATTAGCTGTTGTCTCTTCTCTTTAGGTTGAGTTCCCTCATAGTCTTATAAGTTTAGCAAGTGTTGGGCCCCCTGGGTAGACAGAGTCTATGTGCACTCCTTAGGTGAGATCTAGAGTCAGCTTCCCTATGTCAGTCATTGGGAAAGATGAGAGCGAGTCTGAACTGTAGTGTTTCTCTTCTATCTTTTCTATGCTCTATAGCCACTCGGTTCTGATTTTCTCGATTTTTCTCCTCATTCTATGTTTCTATTTTCTATTGAGTTTATTTGGTTTTCCTTGCACCTAATCCTGTTAATAACTCAATTTAACTAGATTTGTACTTAAAATCAATTCACTTGTTGAGGAGAGTTTGGGAATCTGTTCATGCATTGCATATAGACTGCATTTTTTGCTTTTATGAGTTTTATCTATTATGCAAATGATTTATTTATCATGCTATACACCATGCTACATTATATGAAGAAAATCACTAGCTTAGATGTGTTCAAGTTCATTTATTTTGCCAAGCTTGCTAAAAATTGAAAATAAGCTTTAAATAAAAAACTTGATGAAACATGTTGCTTTTACTTGTTAGGTTTCTTCTCTAGAGGTTTATGCCATGATTTGAAAATTTTTGGAGTTCTCTAGAGTCCCTATAGCATCTTGGGTGAAACTAGTTTGATCTATACTTAAGTCCTTTCATTTGCTCATAAATTAAAGTGTTAAAATGAAAATTAAGCAAAATGAACTCATTTGTGCTTATTAGACTCAACACCTTGCATTCACAAGACATCTTCTCATTGCACTTGGGATGAACTTGGAATGTGTTGTGTATGATCGAGACCATCTATTGGGGATTGAATAATTTCTATAAGGACCAAAATGCCCTAGTAGTCAGTTTCGACCGACCATACATGCCCTTGGATGGTGTCCCCAAGGAGTACCCTCGTATAGTCTGGTTAGCGGGTTCTCTCCGACCATGCCTAAGCTCGTCGCCGAGCATGTGCCAAAAATCTCCGAGCATACTCGCTCGGGAGCGCGCAGCAGTCAGGCAGAATTGAGGGGAATTCCCGAGTATGATCAAAGGATCGTGCTCGGCCCAAAAAGACGACGTGGTGATAATTACGCCACGATCTAAGACCATTGCGCCACGATCTGGGACTATTATGCCCACGATGGGACGTGGCAAAAATCAAGGATGCAGTTATAGCCACAGTTAATGTAGTGATAACGCATTATTCGGCTACAGTTACTTCGATCATCTATAAAGACCCCTCCGATAGATCCGTAAAGGGGCAGGACAGCAAGCAAACAAAGAGCACACTGTCACAATGTCATACACAAGTCCTTCTGTAAGAATTCAGCGCTTATAGTGAGACCACTGGACGTAGGGTTATTATCTCCATCGTAAGAGACCCGAACCAGTATAATCCCTGTGCCCATTCTCTGTTATTTCAAGAGCATTCTTCAGATGTAAACCCTTCATGGGAAAGGGGCTTTGCACTACTATAGAATAGGTCATCACTGCCGGTTCGTCCACGCCATTACTGCCGGTTATGGGCACCGGCAGTGATTGGTCGGCAGTGATACTCGGGGTTATCACTGTCGGCTTAGGAACTGGCAGTGATAATAGATATCACTGCCGTTTCGTTATACAACCGCAGCGATATTCGACTATCTCTGCCGGTTTACACTAGAATCCGGCAAGTGATACTCGACTATCTCTGCGGTTCAAAATAGAATCCGGCGATGATATATGTATATCTCTGCGGCTTATCTGAAGAACCGACAATGATTCGTGTATATCACTACGGTTCTGGATGAACGGTAGTGACAACGAATCGAAAAATTTGTAGATGTACTTCATAGATTACTCTACCTATGTATAAAATTGCAGGTTCAAATTCAATGCATATTAGGACTTAAAAAAAGAAAATTCAGAATTTTTCTTTTTGTAAGTCCTAATATGCATTGAATTTGAACCCGCAATTTTATACATAGGTAGAGTAATCTATGAAGTACATCTACAAAAGTTTTCGTGACTTTTATTAGTTGGTGTGCACGATGTGTACGCAGGAAGGCTGTGTGCACATGATATGTTGCCTTCAAATATATAGTATATAAAGCGTCGTTAGATCATAATTAAAATATATTAAAGCATCACAAAATTTAGTTTTTACAATAGTCTGCATTCACAAATGTAGTGTGAGTACATCTCGTTCACTTTGGATCGAGGCTGTCGTCGTGGAACTCACCCTTTCGATCGATGACATGTTTGTCAATGAATCCAGCGATATGCTCTTGAATTGCTAAAATTTCTTTTGGCGAGAATCGATTGGTTCTTATCTTGGAGCTATTTGTTATTGAAGAAAAGAGAAATTTAATTAATGATGATAGATGTTAAATGAAAGAAAAGTAGGCATGAATGTGTAATTATATACCATGGCCGTTATAGCCGACACTCTTCGTGACAATTGCATGTAAATTTGTACATACGTAGTATCTTTATAAACTATTTCCACAGTCTGTCTCATGCATGGAAAGTCATTATTATTTTGAAAGTTTTCTGTAGGGAAGATCACGGACCACCTTTCTTGCAATACCGTGTGAATCTTTGTGAATGATTTTAAATAGTAATTAACCTTAAATACAATAGAATAAAATATTACTAGAGCAATAGCATAGCGATCGAGTTTACCTATTCATCATCTTCCAAAATTATGTTCATACTCATCAAGTGCTTTTCTCATCGAGTCCAAGACAAAAACCACGCTAGCTTCTAACTCGATGGCGAGGAGGACCCGGTGATAACTAGACATATATGTTAACATAGCCTATTAGTCCCACACCGTGTCCATAAAAATAGTAAAACAATATTAGAAGTAGGGTATCGTCTTTGAAAGTTATAGGGTACAAGTACGGAGGTTTTCTTTTTGACTTGTAGAAAGTCTTAAATAAATAGTCTTCAACAAACTTTGGGTCATCACGGATGAGTTTCTCGTTGACAAGCCCGGATCGAGAAATCCTAAATCTTCATTCTCACTTCTTCTACATATCGTATCTCCATTCTACATATATAAAAAGAAGTTAGACATACTGATTGAGCGGTAGAAGAATATACAATAATATAAATAGAGACTTACAAAGTCCACGGTCGACCCGATGTGGCGTCGAGCATCTGCGGTTACAACATATACAATTCGCAGAACTCTAGCGAACATGCCATCCCCATTGTGAAAATCTGAATCTTTGTATTTCATTGGGACCGCCCACATACCCTCTTGGCACTCTGCATGTATCTTGATGGGCCTTGCCGCAATTTTGTTGTTAGGTTCTCTAAATCTTGGGGGGAGCCAGTGTTTTGCCCCAAAAAGTACTTCCGTGTTAGACCTAGCTCGTAATTACGGCGTTGTTCAGCGACATCTTTTGAGCTTGCGACATCGGCGCCTTAGCACTAGCCATCTTCAAGTTTTGCTTTACGGAGATGCGCTCGTAGTCCGACATTTCGAAGGTTGAAGCCATACTGTCTCTTTGGCTTTTGCCATACTCAAGAAAAACTCCAGCGCATTAGCATCGACTTTAGTCTTCTCGGGTGATGGCACCTTTTGGAAGTGAGATGTTACCTCGGCCTTTGTTTGCTCTTTGCGTTCTTCTTGATCATATCGGCGGTAATTTCTTCGAGTGTCTTTGCCTTCACAGATGACCGAGATTTGGTACAAGGCGACGCGGACTTCGAGATGGTGCCGATGTTCGATTCTTCTTATGTGCCGGTGAGGAGTTGGACTTTTCTGGTGGTGAGGAGGAGGTTGGACTTTTTCGGATCGTCTTGCGGAGGAGTTGGACTTTTCCTGGCTGGTGCCGGCGGAGGAGTTGGACCTTTTCTGGATGGTGCCGGTGGAGGAGTTGGACTTGTCCTAACTGGTGCCGGCGGAGGAGTTGCACTTTTCGTAGGCGATAGGTCTGCGTGTGGAGAGTGCGGCTCATCATCATCGTCATCGTTGTCGGCCTCATCGTCCGAGCCGAACATAATCAAGCTCTTGCGCCACGCGAGGAAGCCATGCACGTTTTCTCCAAGTTTGTTTTTTCCGTCCTCGCCAGAATCTCTACCTCCATTTTGCGATATTGTCGGACTACACTGTCTCGCCGACCTGGCGAATCCAGGTGTATATAGGCGGCGGTGCGAGAACTGCGAGGCGCATGGCCAAGCCCCGCCATCAGCCACCTTGATGGTAATGCCATGTCGCGGACAAATGCAGCTTGCGGTGTCGGTTCTATGATGTCATCCTTTCGAAAATGGAGTCGATGCTCTCCGGAATCGTTGTGACGCCATGCTGCTCTTAAGAACACCGTGATCGAGGTTACGAGGGTGTCATCGAGTGGCGGTCGTGGCGGAGAGCTTCTGTCTCGCTTGCTCCACAACTTGATCGGCTCGCTCTCTCTTCCTCTAACGCTCTTGCCACAAACATCTTGTATTTGACTTTGCGGTTCATCTTCTCTTATTCTTTTGCCGCTTGTACTCCGTCGTCGGTTGGGAAGCCTTCTTTCCATGGCACCAAACCAACTCCTCGGAGTGCGCCGGGATGCTCCCTGTTACCCAGGCCTTGATACTCATCATTCTCCTTCATGGCCCGAAAAGCCCTTGGGAAGACTCCACGTGAGCATCGATATTTTCTGCGACACCTCCGGGCTCTATCGCTCCTGAAGCTCAAGCTGCCATCTTCGAGAGCAAGCCCCCTCCCAAGCAACGAGTGCTTTGATCATGCGATGAACTCGGCCGTCGCAGAGTATGCGCCTTGAGGGTTAGCTCTTGTTCGCGGCTATCCCATGCAGTATTTTCTTCACGTAGCCACCAAAGCCCTAGTGTGTGAGGTACATATTCTTATCGCGTTAGCCTTGTTCTTCGACTCCTTTATGCAGGCTTCTTGAATTTCAGACTCCACAAAGTCCTTCCAAAATTCCCTTATCTTTGGAAACATGTTAAAATTTGGCGTGACATTCTTCTTCACATAGTTCTTATTCAGCTGAGTCTTCCAATTCTTCCAGCATGTGCACATGATACTTAGTGCACGTTTCTTTGCAACCAACTCTGACCCTTGGGGGAAATGGAATACGTGTTTAGCTTGCCCCATAGCGAGTCCTTCAGGTCATCGGGAACCACCCACTGATCACCTTCGCGGCCGGTCCATGATCTATAGCTGATGGGCACGTTATCCCTAGCAAGTACTCGCAGTTGTCTGTCTGGCGCCAATACCGACGTGGTATAGCAGGTTCCCCGACTTTCGAGAGCTGGACTATATTGTGAACGCCCTTAGGCATCTTGCTCGGGCCACGACCTGCGCGCCGGCTTTGTTCACCCGACGTTTGAGCCTACAATTGGATCTTGTTATTAGTCGTATGACCCTACAATATTTTGGGAATCATAGCGTACTAATACTTTACCTCGCCCATGTTAGTCGCGTCAGCTTGGTCCATGGCAGTGGCGTCTGCTTGGCCCATAGCAGGGGCGTCAGTTTGGTCCATGGCTGTGGCGTCAGCTTGGTCCATGGCGAGGGTGTCGATTTGGTCCATGGTCGTGGCGCCAAAGTTGCTCCATAGCAATATCCTGTAGCCCCATTCCTACGCCGTCTACATTCGAGGGCGAACTCCTTTGGCACTTGTCCTCGATTCGAGGCCATTCCTAGCAATCCGAAATGTTATTGGGTTAATTATATTGCATTCATTTATGGTTGCTACATGACATCAAACTTGTGAATTCAAACGATGGTAATTTGCTAGAGTTGAGAGGAAATCAAGTGATGTTGTGACCTCATGCTACAAACATGTGCACATGTAACTTTAAAATGATATTTATACATTACAAAAAAATCACATGATACATATACATCTCGAAATGAAAAAATAATATGAAAAAATTCATATATTCTTAAGAATATATTCCACACTAAAATGATTTAAAAAAAAGCCCCTGCAAGTTCAAGAAGCATGGATGTCACGAGAGCGTCCGGTACACCGAGAGGCGAAGCCATGAGGAGACATGCTCGCTTGAAATGGACTTGGTTGCTGTCTTCTTCCGCGTACCACTGTCCATAGGCTTCCTCCCGCTCCTCTTCTTCATTGGTCCGCACAATCAGCAATTATCAACGTCTATAGCACTCGTAAAGTAAAATTTTACGACAAATATAATATACATCAAGTCATTAACCTCGAAAAATTTTAATACAATTTTTCAGCAAGAACTCGCCAAGATAATACAGCTCCTCTTTGTTACGCTTTCGGTCGGAGAAGATGTCGATTCGATGAAAAATATGAACAAAATCTTGACACAAAATTTGGCACCTCTCCGGGAAAATACACGAGCAAAGAGCTCCTCTCTTACGCTCGGCGAAATCGTCGGTCGGTGAAGCTTGCTATATAAATAGCTTATCACTCGCTGCTCTGCGAAGAACCGCGGTGATAAGGTCATATTACGCGGGAAAATACCTTATCACTGCCGGTTCTGCGCAGAACCGGCAGTGATAAGATCATACTACGCGCCAAAAATTGCGTTGTCGCGGAAAATACATATCACTGCCGGTTGAATATACGAACCGGCAGTAAACTTTAAATATCACTGCCGGCTGTAAATTAAACCGGCAGTAATATATCACTACCGGTTATAGGTATCAACCGGCAGTGATACTCGAACGTTCCAACTCCCGCGCCAGCCAACCGTCGCGCATGCCCTTTCCTCTGCCGCGCGCTTGCCCATTCCTCTGCCGCGCCAACCGTTGCGCTTCACATTCCTCTGCCAACTGTTGCCCTTCCCATTCACAATCCACTCTTGTTGCGCTTCACATTCCTCTGCCAACTATTGCTATATAATGCCACTATTGTTGCATGAATGGCAACCCCCACACAATCCACTCTTGTTGCAAGAATGGCACCCCCCAAGAAGCGTGCACGTGTTGGGCAAAGCCCCACTCCGTCGCTAGAGAAGGAGGAGGAGAAGAAGGAGGAGGAGAAGGAGGAGGAGGTGGAGGCGGAGGAGGAGGAAGAGGGGGCACAGGAGGAGGACGACGACAGCGACGACGACGACAGCGACGGTGGCGAGGAACTGCGGCGTTGGGGCAAGACCAACTCCGCGAGACCGCGACCGAATCGGATTCGGATGAGAAGGAGGACGAGCATCGCCGCACATCAAGCGGCAGCTCCGGTGACGAGGAGGAGGAGGAGGACGAGCAGCGGCAGCGAAGTTTTGGATATAGGGCTTGCACCATTAGACCATTATAATTAGGACTAAATATGTAATGATGGACAAATTATGTTTTGTAATGTTATTTTAATTAATACATATCCGCAAATTACAAATTTGCTTTCATATGTTCTGCTTTTTAACTAATTATGCTTTCATATGTTCTGCTTTTTTTAACTAATTATGCTTTCATATGTTACATGCGAGATAAATTACAATGTTTCTTATATTACATGTCGAACTAATAATGGGGAACGATAATATCACGCCGGTTCTATAGTAAAACCGGCGGTGAAAATGGTCTTATCACTACCAGTTTTACTATAGAACCGGCAATAATAAATCACTACGGTTTTACATATAAACCCAGAATGATATCTTCTTATCCTTGCCGGTTCTCTATTAAACCGCAATGATATTACCTCCATTCCTGCGAAATTGATACTATTCTTATCACCGCCGATTGAAGTTTTAACGGCGGTGATAATATTATCACTACGGTTGAATTTGGAACGGCGGTGATAATATTATCACTGCCGGCTCGGACCTACCCGGCAGTGATGGGGGGTCGCGGATGAGGCAATCTGTAGTAGTGTTGGTTGATCCCACATTCAACAAGTAAGCTTGACAAGGGCCTGTTTCCCAAACGTCGATACCATCCTCTTAAGAGTTCTTGAGATGCTCAAATATGGCTTGGGTCAATTGCTTGAAAAAGAAAAATACAAATATATATATATATACATAAGTGGGTAAAGAATACAAATAATGTCAAACATTTGCACCTTGCTATGTCTTTTGAGATCCTTAAGCAAAATTTGCATTAAATGATGAATGAGCTCGAAGGACCTTGTATGCACTTCTAGATTCCCCAAAGTGTTGAGTAGGTTGAACTCTAAATTTTTCATTTAATCTTTTGAGTGGCTTTGCTTCTAGTTTTGAAACTAATACTAAGTGTTGCACTTGTCCAATCTTGCTAAAAATGACATATTCAAAACTAAGCTTGCTAGCAAATGTTGCTAGTTGCCCTTGGACATATCTTAGCTTAGCATAATCTAAAAATTGACTAGCTTGGTGTCATATCTTGTCGTATGTATCATTTGGATAATCTTCAAAGCTCCATAGTGCATTTCATGCATACATGTTGAAAATCTGAATTCTTGAAGCCTATGTTGACAAAAAGGGGGAGAAAAATGTAGAAAAGGCATCATGCATATAAAAAAAGGGGGGATGAAAATGGGATTATAGCATGGATCTTATGATTTTTTTGCAAAATTGCTAATCTTAAGAATCATAAGCATTTGTGAGCTTTCATCAGATTTTTAGAGTTTTTTTGTGGAAAACTTGTTCTTTCTTGGATTTGCTCTAAGATCTGTATTATCAACTTGGTCATGATTTCGTTCTCTTATCTCTGGATCATGCTTTGATTTTGCAATAAAATTGTTTTAATTCTTCTCTTTGAAACTCAAATTTTATGCCTTTTCAGTGTTTATCAATATACTCATCAAGGAGGAGATTGAAAGACTATGTGGAGATCTACCTATGTTTGTGATGAGTTATTGACACTATTTAAGCTTATAGAGTTTGAGTTTGAAGTAGATTTGGAGTTTAAATCAAATTTGGAGTAAATCGGTTTTGCTTTCGACCAAGGGTGGTATGGTGGCCGACGTAGATATACCGGCCTCGGTAGCCGTGAGTTTTTTCCAGAGAGCGGTTGTCGGTGTTTCGTGCAACCGGCTAGTAAATTTGTAAGTATAGGGGCCGTGCGCTCCCTCTCCTTGAATGGTTAGACGCAGGGAGCCCAAGATTTATACTGGTTCGGGCCGAATATCCCTACGTCCAGTTCGTGTGGTGGCGTTGTATTACTCGGGGTGTAGTGGACTACACGGGGTTACAAGTGGGTGCTAAGGACAGGCCCTTAGCGTTCGTTCGAGTGGGAGAGCTCGGAATGTTCGCCTAGGTCGGATGGCTCGGATTGCGGATGTGGGTGCTCGATCGGGTGTGTATGGGAGAATGCTCGTTGACCTTCCCTGAGGGCCTTGCCTCCCTTTATATAGGCGGAGGGGGCAGGTTACACAGGAGTTTTGGAGGAAAAAGGTAGGGGTACGCTACGTCCGGGAGTCGCTGGTCTTCGGTCTTGATGACTGACAGGCTCCTGTTGCCCTATGCCGGGTTGGTAGACACAACGGACAGTGTTTCGCGGGGAAGGTGTGCACCTGCCCTCCGTGCGCCTGTCAGACAGTGACGCCGTCACGCCGCGCTCTAGCGCCGCCTCGGGAGCGAACGTGTCTCCCTATTGCGTAGGAGGGGACGGGTGCTTGACTCTGGCGGCCCCCTGGCTACCTTGTGAAGGAGCCACCTGCCCCAGCATGGCTGTCGTGTCCACGGGGTGGGCGACCAGCCTGTGGTCGACTGTCGTCGTGGCGAAGGTTGCTGAGTCGAGGCTCGTTGGGGCCTCGACCCAAAGCCGGTCGAGACTCAGGGGCGGACCAAGGTCTAGGCCGAGAGATCTGCGGGCGCTGGACGTGGTTTAGGCCGAACTCATGGGGCGCAGACCAGTGTCTGGTCTGAGCTCCTTGGTGGGCTCGACCGAAGCCGGGGGACCCTTCGTGACCCGACGAGGCCCATGGCTCCTCCAGTACTTTTCATTGCCGCCAATCTTGCCGCCTGTTCGTATGACTGAGAGGGATACGATCTTGAAATAGATGTATACTTTGCTGTGGGGTACCCCTGATATGAGTATTCACATCGTGTTTTTCCTGTTTTTTGGATGTAGGGCGTACTATCGACAGCCACGATGAGCTTAAAATGCATTTAAAATTATGATTTTTGCAATATTATTGAATATCCATATGTGCATTGCTATGTGATGGGTATTTTCCTTATTTTTGACGGTTGCAGGATGACGAAACTAGATTATGGTGAGGCGAAGGATGACCGGGAATAGGCGAGGTGCGCCGGAGGTCCAGATAGTTGGCAATCGGTAGAAGATGATCGGAGATGGAGTCTTGGTAGGCCTAGAAGACAAGGAAAGGAAAAAATGCTAGCTGGACATTTCGTGGATCAAGGAGGGCCGTCGGTTCGTGGCCTAGTTGGTAGGATAGCAGGTCTAGTTACTATGCTTTGAAAACTATGCAAGAAACCTGGTTTGTTTGGTGAGTTTTGGGTTAGCCCTTGCATAGTTGTATGAGTGGGTCAATCCTTGCCCTTGATGGAGTGCCCTAGGGTTGAGGGATTCATCCAAGAGTGGTAGGTAGTCCAAGACTGGTAGGTAACCCAAGAGTTGTATAAATAGAGGAGTAGGTGTAGTCTTCTTCCTTTTGAAGGTTTTGAGGTTTTTGATGTTCTTTTGAGTTTTGCTCACCTTGTAATGAGGCTTTGTAAACCTCCCTTCCAGGAGTCCAAAACACATTTCCTTATGCTTGAATTTACTTTACGTATTTATATTATGTCTTAAATTCTACATTTAAATTCCGCACATATATTCTTACAATTTACATTTATGGAATTTGGATTTGCCTCCCCTCCTACATGCTTTTGCTTCTTGTGCCAAGGAATATTGATTAATGGATGAATCTTCTTCAAATCATATCCCAGTCATCTAGGAAATCCATACATTTTTCTTGCAAGAAACCGGTCTTGTGTTTTTGAGTGAATCATTCTTCGAGATCATATTGCTGAGGTTTTGGACTTGTGTTCTTGCTTGCCTTAATGTGTGGGAGGTTATCCAAGATCATCTTGATCATCAAAACCCCATGAGTAAGATGAAGATCAAGTTATTGAGTTTTTATTCAAACTTGGTGTGTTCTTCCTTCAAAGTGAAAAAGATCAAAACTTTAACATCAATCCTTGCGATTGAAAGTTGGAATAAGTTTCTGACATTCTTAAAAAGACATCTACCAAGTTTTGTGAGTTTTTGACCATCCAATCAAAAGTTGGAATACTTTTGCTTTTGGAGCTTGTGCTGATATTTCTGCTATTCTTGAGCCTGATCATACCGCCCACTCTCCAGTCAAATCGAACTTTGGTCATGACAGAGACCCTGCGGTCATACCGGCCATACAGAGCAAATGGCTCATTCTTATTTGCCTCCTCTGATTGTTTTTGTTTGAAGGCTTGTTTAGATTATTTTGATTGAGGAAAAATTTTAATTGGGATCATTCACCCCCCTCTGATCGCCATCTCAATCCTTCATTATGCATGTGCCCTTTAGAAATGTTTAGGCTGGCTTGGCACGGCACGCTTCATCAGTCAGGCCACAGCGACATGACACGGTCTAGCTCGTGGCCTATTGGGCCATGCCATGACCGCCCTAGAGAGGGTCAAATGGGCGGCATGGCCCGTTTTGGCCTGCCTACTAAATGGGCTATGTCGTGCTGGTCCACGTGCTAGGGAGGCAGCCCAAGCATGGCTCGCGACGGTAACGGGCCGTGCCGTACTAGCACGAGTCTGATGGGCTGAAACAGGTTGGGTCGGCCAGTTAGTGCCAAAAAAATTCAAAAAAATTAGAAAAAAGTTAGAAAAAGTAAAAATAAAATAGAAAAGTATGAAAAATGCGAAAAAATATGAAAAATTTCAAAAATGGAAAAATTTAGAATAATTAGAAAAACTCGAAGGATGTAGAAAAACTTTAAAAAAATATATAAATTAAGAAAAAGCTAAAATATGAGATAAATTTTAAAATGAGACAAATAATTGGAATTAAATAATGTGCTTTATTGATGTTTGGTCGTTTTTGTTAAAAACTTTGCCAAGTAAAAACTCAACACGAGAAAATCTTAGCAAAGAAAAGAGTACAGCCTATAGCTCAGTGATAGAGGAAAAATGTGAAAATTACAATTATTCTTCCTTATTATCTAGATAAAGATTTTCGAATATCTCCACTAGCTCAGCATTTTCTATAGTATATTGAGCTTGTTGATCAGCTTATTCCTTAATAGTTTAATTTATACTATTATTACCATTTTCAAGGATTAACTCATTGTGAACTTAAACCGGGTAGTTATATATTCGTGAGAGTAATCCGAACAACTATATAAAACACTTTACATTCAAAAATTCTAAAAGAACACTAAATACAATACTGATTAATATACAAGGAGTCATAGGGCTCTTGGATACTAGCATATTCTAATTTAAGGTCCCCACTTAGATTCTGAGGTATGGGATTCTGTTTCTTCTAACTCAGAATTACTATATACGATCCATTTATGACGGATAGGTGGAGAAGATGGTGAAGTCTCTATGGTGCAGCTGCTCTCCAAGCTTGATGGCCATGGTGGGGAATTCCTTACGGCAACTGGTTGAAAACGTTTTAAGTACACCCGACGATTGCCTATTTGATGATTCCTTGGTCTAATTGTTGTAGAGGATGAAGGATCTTGAGATCTTGTACAAACATCATATGCATGAGCGTAGCGTTCATGTTAATTTTATGAGCTTTACACACAAGGCGTAATAGTTTGCGTCCGGTCTCTTAGATGGTCTTGAATCTGATGTCATCATGATGCTTTGTGTAGTGATGTCGGGCTTGACCTTCTATTCGAGTGTTGACATGTCCTCGACTTTGTATCCAATTTCATGGCCTAACTAGGATTATGCGGTGTCATAGATAGGTACATGATTTTCTTGTCCAAGGCTCATAGTTAATTCTTTCATAATCTGATCCAATTTGTCCAGTTGTCCATCTAGAATTATTTAGATAAGAAAGGGATTCAAAATGAGAGGAAAAGAGTTACCACAACCATATTTCAGATATTTGGATTTTTGGCAAAACTATTTTGAATTTTGCCAAATTATCACCAAGAGAAAAAGAATTTCCACAAGAGAATAAAGAGAAGAGAATGCAAGATTACTAGTGTGGAAATGAGGAGAGGGCAACCACCTATTTATAGAAAAAAACTTGAGATTTTTTAGGATATATTCAATTTTTAAAAAAATTTTAAGCCTCCAACATCTATTTTTTAAACTAAACAGGCTAAATAGGCTGTGCTGCTGGTAAACGTGCCGTGCCGTGCTGGCGTGCCGACCCTAGCATGGCATAGGCTCATGGGCCGTGCCGGCATAGACTCATGGGCCATGCCGGTATGGCCCTTGTCTGGGTCTGGCCAACAATGTCATGCATCTCTAGACGCCCTAATGCCCAGGTCTCCATGCTACCGCCCCGCGCTCGATGCGCCACCTCATCGCGGCGGCGAAACCACACCGTCCAACCCTCCTCTTCCTCCCACCCCTCGTGCTCCTATGACCTCACCGCGCAGTTTGTCCCCTCCCACTCCCACCAACACCAACACCACCACCACCGCCTCCTCTCCCTCCCGGCCTCCCTATGCCACGATGCCCTTGACAGGAACTCCACACTAATCCGAAACAGGAATTGAAAACCAAAACTGAAAACAAAGAAGATCTTAGGGAATACAGCAAGAGAACCAGGGAGATAGCCAAGAACAAGAGAACTACTTTACCAATCTACGATTACTCTAGAGATGCGGAATATTCATTACTTTCATTTCCTGAGTGTTCCAAAGATTTTATACTCAGTACATTCATTCACCAAGATGAAAGTAAAAGATTAAACTTAACAGACTCGGTAAAACAAGACAACAGACTTGGTTACATAAAGTTTTCTTTGTCGGTAATTATTGTGTTCTCCTATCTGTATCCATTGAATGTTCCCACTCCAGTTGTGATCCCATCTGAACTGTCTATCTCACATAAATGAAATTGCTAATCCATTAAACCTCTCTGTCAACTTAGCCCTGTATATCTTCTACCTCTAGAAGCTCCTGACAAAGTCCCCCGCCTGAAGCATAAGCTTGTCCTCAAGCTTTGAAAGACGGAAAGGTGCTCCTGATGAAACGGGCGTCTTCCCAAGTAGCGTCTTTTTTTTCTGACAAATTCAACCGTTGAACTAACCATTGGGGCACTGCATTTCCCTTCCGTGGCACCCATCTTCGATCCAAAATTGCTACAGGTTTAGTTTTAATCCAGCCTCCAAATACTGAAGTGTGATATGCTTTCAGCAATTCTGTTCTGAAATTATTGTTTTCTCCCACATATAGCCTGCCTTTGTACTTAATAATATCAGATTCCAATCAACATTTACCATTGGAGCTTAACCAAGCTTGCAGATCACTCAGAATTTTTGCTGCTACCAAGTCATTATCACAACTAGATTTGACATCATGGATCCATTTAGGTACCACATAGGTAATGGCAGCACATGACTCCTCATTGGTATTCTGACGATCTCTTCTTGATAATGTGTCGACTACTTTGTTTTCTTGGTCCCTTTTGTATTCAATTTTGAAGGCAAACTCCAAAAGCTTAAGCATCAATTTGTGCTGGATTCTCTCCACCACTTTTTGAGAAGTGATGAATTTCAAGCTCTGCTAATCAGTTTTAATAATCACCATACTTCCCAATAAATAATGTCTCCACTTTTTAAGAGCTTCCAAAATTGCAATAGTTCTTTATCATAAATGGGTTTAGCAGCTGTTCTAGCCCCTAAAGCCTTGCTAAAATATGCTATGGGTTGTCCAGCTTGCATGAGCATAGCTCCAATGCCCAACCCACTTGCATCAGTTTCCAATTGAAAGGGCCAGCTGACATCAGGTAATGCGAGCATAGGACAAGAAGTCATAAGTTTCTTTATTTGCTCAATTGCTTTAGCCTACTCCGGCCCCCACTTGAAACTTCCTTTCTTGAGTAAATCATATAAGGGTCTACACAATTTCTCATACCCTTTGACAAAGCGCCAATAATAACATGTTATGCCAAGAAACCCCTTCAATTTGGAGACAATATTCGGTGTGGGCCAATTAAGTACATCAGCTATATTGTTCGGATCAATAGATACTCCTAAGGAACTGATCACATATCCCAAATATTCAATTGTGCCAATAGCAAACACACATTTAGTCTTCTTGGCTATTAGGTGATTTTCTCTCAAACATTTTAATGCAACCTCCAAATGCTTCAAATGATCACAAAAATTCATGCTATAAATAACTGTATCATCAAAGAAAACCAGAATAAACTTCCTTAGGAAATTAGCAAACACTGTATTCATTAAATCTTGGAAAGTCAAAGGAGCATTAGTCAAACCGAATGGCATAACGTTATACTCGTAATGCCCCAAATGCGTTTTGAAAGTGGTTTTAGGAATATCCTCTTCATTCATTCTTATTTGATGATATCCTGATTTGAGATCCAATTTGGAGAAGATTGTTGAACCATGCAACTCATCCAGTAAATCCTCAATCACTGGCATAGGGAATCGGTTTTTAATGGTGATGGCATTGAGTTGTCTAAAATCAACGTATATTCGCCATGCCCCATGGTTTTTTTTGATCATAACAATCGGAGAGGAATAAGGACTGTGGCTCGGCCGTATCTCCCCTGTGTTAAGCATATCCTTCATGATGCCTTCCAATGCTGTTTGCTGACAATGGGGAACTCTATACGGCTTCAGTTTTGGTGGCTCAGCATCAACTTTCAAATGTATGATGTGATCCCAATCACGATTGGGTGGCAAGCCAGCTATCTCCTTAAAACATCAAAATATCAGTTGAGTATTGCTTCTACTTCTGGACGGTTAAGCTAAATTGCTGATGAGGTATTCAAATCTACGGCATTGACTTGGACAAGAAATTCATTCACACTCTTTGGAGCCAACTTCTGGAACTTTTTTGCTGTGAGCATATAATTGGCAGTTGGATGGGTAAAGTCATGGAATTGAATTTGTTGGCCACTCTTAGTAATCGTAAGTGATTTCCCTTAAATCCAACTCAATAGGGTTGTGATCATATATCCAATCTACCCCAAAAATAACATCATAATTTCCCAATTTCAACAGTTTGAATGTTGTTTGGAAGTTGACACTCTGGACTTCATAAGATAAGTCCTTGACCATGACATCAGACATTAGCTCACTCCATCCTGCTACTGTAACCTTTTAAGAGTCATGAAACTTAAGGAGTATCTATTTTTTACTGCAAAATCATAGTCCATGAATGAATTAGTGCTCCCATTGTCAACCAAAGCAATTGCTCTTTTGCCCCCAATATGAATTACCAGCGAAAAGGTATTCGGACCATACAGGCCGTGCGCGGCATACACCTATATTTGCATCAGGTGCACTGGGATATCAACCTTTTCTTCCTTTTCTGGGCTTCCTAGAGCCGTGACACAACTAGCCGAATCATTCAGAGGATCGTCTTCTTCTATCAATAGATTATTTTCTTCTCCTTGCATCAACAAAGTATGCAGGGTGTTTCTGACTTGGCACTGTGCTTGGTGCCCGGGAGTCCACAGTTCATGACAATGCCAACAGGTTCTCGCTTGTCTCCCAGATGAATTTGCTTGGCGCGGCTCTTTATGCTCTTCCTTTGGCACTATGTTCATAGCCATTTTCTATGGCATATAAGATTTTGGTTTAGAATTTTCCCCCGAGTGTCCAGCTTTCCTTGCTAAGGCTGCCTTTTCTTCTAGTCTTGCATACCAATATGCTTCCAAAAGTCCTTTAGGCTGGTGGCTACAAACATGGTATTTGATTTCATCTTTAAGCCCTCCAATAAAACAACTTAATAAATAAGTCTCTTGAAGATAAGAGTGATCTCTTTTAACAAGCTCAAGACATTTTTCAAAATAATCAATGTATTTTCCAATAGTACTCAAGTGCTTGATGCCTTGCAGCTTTTCTACTGCTTCATGAGCTGTAGCTTCAGAAAATCTATCACAAAGAATAGTGGTGAACTGCGACCAACTCAAAGTCTGCCATATGAGTTCACTCCCTCTAAACCAAGTGCTAGCTCTTCTAGTTAAATGACCAACTACCAAATTAACCCATTGATCGCTACGAGTACCAGCCATCTCGAAAAAAATTTCGCACTGGTCAATCCATCCAAGAAGGTTGTCACCAAAAAATACCGAGAGTTCTAGCTTTGGGCCCTTTAAAATTGCCTTAGCATAATGATGAGAATTAGCAGGCTCCCCACAATACCTAAACCTTTGAGCATCAAACATTTGCACTCCAGGATAATGTAAATTCTGGAACATTTCTCCCGTGTTGTGCATAACTCCAGATGGATAGGTCCGAGAAATCACCGGATGATAATATCCAGGTACCTGCTGATCACCTTGGCCATAATGCAAACCCGGAACTAGTGGTGAATGCATTTGAATAGCCATAGGGCCCCCACTAACTCCTACTCCCATAGGTCTAAAACCAGGATTTGTTGACATTCTTATAGCTGGAGTAAATACCGCAGGCAGACTACTTCCCCCATTCACAGGTTCTTTTCTTACCGATGCCTCCATGCACATGCCCAAAGGAGCCATCGATGTCCCAGATCTAGCTAGATCAACCTTTGATGGATGATGACTACTTTCCCCAAGTAAGGAAGAACTTAACTGTTCTGGCGAATTTTTAGCAAATCTTGCCCTCCCCATGAGCAAAGATTTAATATTTGCAACATCAGTTTTTAAAGATTCCAACTCAGCAAGGCGTACCTGAATCTTTTCAATCTCTTCCTGAACCTCCATACTCTTCATCCGGGTTCTGTAAGAAAGAACAATAATCTGCCACCCAAAACCAAATAAAAGATTGGGCGATTTTACAGTTCACACCAACCCCATTCCCACCAGTTCCGAGGATGAGATGCCCTGATACCAATTTGACAGGAACTCACACAAATCCGAAACAGGAACTGAAAACCAAAATCGAAAACAAAGAAGATCTTGGGGAATACAGCAAGAGAACCAGGGAGATAGCCAAGAACAAGAGAACTACTTTACCAATCTACGATTACTCTAGATATGCGGAATATTCGTTACTTTCATTTCCTGACTGTTCCAGAGTTTTTATACTCAGTACATTCATTCACCAAGATGAAAGTAAAAGAGTAAACTTAAAAGACTCGGTAAAACAAGACAACAGACTTGGTTACATAAAGTTTTCTTTGTCGGTAATTACTGTGTTCTCCTATCTGTATCCGTTGAATGTTCCCACTCCAGTTGTGATCCCATCTGAACCGTTCATCTCACATAAACAAAATTGCTAATCCATTAAGGGGCAATTTGGTTGTTGTATCTACTTAGCCTGGTCCATACGAGGTCATCCTTGCTAGTTTGAGGCAGGCCAAGTTGATGCATGTGGATGTTGTTTGGTTGCCTGCATGAGTTGAGCATGACTATGAAGGAATGATGTTTGGTTAGTTGTATAAGTTGAAGCTGACTATGAAGAGATTGTGTTTGGTTGGTTGCATGAACATACCTTGTATTTGCAGGGGAGTATTAGATAAGAAATTCTAGATGGCGAGCTTGATTCAAAATTTGGATATATGCGCCTAACTGATAATTCATGAATTAATTCATTAATTAACCATGACAACAATAATCAGTTGCACATTAAACAACAACATTCTTTGTTAATCAGAAACAGAATCATAATGAGAATCAAATATATTTTGTTAGAATACCATACTGTCCCTGTCTATATTTGGACAGGCCCCTCAATCATGCATGCGCAATATCCCTCCTTGCCATACATGGCCTGCGCATGCACTGATTCCATGTTGTTCCATATTAGGAGATAGTTGCCATACTTGTAATAGACTTCCATAAACTAGGATATGAATCTGTCTATATGTATGTACCTTCTCTATCAATGAAGATATTCCAATTCTTCCAAACCCTTCCTTCTCACATGGTATCAGAGCAGTAGGCATCCATGGCCGAAGCTCCTGTTCTTCCTGGCGGCAGCACCTTGCCTCCACCCGCTGCTGCCGTAATACCCAACCCCACTGCCGGCGCTCTCATCCCAGTAGCCGCCGGCCCTCCCCCTTTCAACCCTGCTTCCGCTTTATCCACCATCAATGTCAAAACCCACATACCCTTTTCCCTCCAACTTGATCCACCAAACTACTCCCGATGGCGCGAGTTGTTCGAGATCCTCGTCGGCAAGTTTGGCGCCACAGATCATCTCTTTGCTGCCGCGCCAACAGCACCCGACGCCACATGGACAACCACCGACTTCGCCGTCAAGTCTCTTCTCTACGCCTCTCTGTCCGAAGAGATTCTTGGCATTGTGCTTCATCGCGGCGCCTCAGCCCGCGACATCTGGGAAAGTGTGGAGGTGCTCTTCCGGAATAATCGCACATTGCGAGCTCTGGCTCTTGAAGCCGAATTTCGCACCCTGGCGCAAGGAGACCTCTCCATCCTCACCTACTCCCAACGCCTCAAGAACTATGCTGATTCTCTTGCCGATGTCGGGCACCCTGTCCGAGATGACACACTCGTCCTCACACTCCTCCGAGGATTGAGCGAGTCCTATCGCCACATTACTGCAATCATCAAGACCAAGGAGCCTCTTCCTTCCTTCCTTCCTGGCGGTTAGATCTATGCTTCTTCTCGAAGAAGCTGAGATCAAGACCAACAAAACCTCTGGCGCCACTGCCCTCCTCACCGGTGTCCATGGCCAGCCCTCCTCCACCAGCAACAACAATAAAGGGGCTGGCTCCTCCAAGCACAAGAGCAAGGGGAAGGGCCGCCACAACCAAGGCTCCTCCGGTCATGGCGGCTTCAACTCTTCCAGCCAGGGCGGCCCCATCTTCTACGGCGCTGTAAGATCGAGGATGCGCCTAGAGGGGGGTGAATAGGCATTTTACAAAATTAATCGCTCTCTAAAATAACTCCCTCTAATCAACCCCTATGTCAAAACCTAATCAAAGATAATGCGGAAGTGATATACTCGGTTTTGACAATTAAGGCCTAAATCAACTAGGCTCACTAGTGCACTAACTAAATTTGGTCTCTACACAATAATTGCTAGATTGAACAAACAAGTTAAACTAAGCAATTCTATCTCAATTAAGTAATCAATAATATAGCAATAATGTAAATGCTTGAATATAAATGAGACAAGAGACACGATACTTTTTACCGTGGTGTTCGGAGACTTGCCGGTCTCCCCTAATCCACGTTGAGGCTAGCCCAAACGAATTGGACCGGCTCCACGAATTGAGCACCCGCCTCAAATCCACTAGTGGTTGCTCTTCCCCGCTCCGGGTAGGCGAGCACCGACCTTCACAACTTGCTGGGGCTTCTCACAACCTTTGTCGAGAAGCTCACCGCGCACGATGCCTCCACGCCGTCTAGGTGTCGGCAAACACCAAGAGTAACAAGCCAAGCCTTCCCGCTTGAACTTCACCTAGAGCAACACATGCACTCCGGTGAAAACCAAGTGCAACACATGCACAATGGCTCCCTCAAGTGCAACACATGCACAAGAGGCACTCAATCCACTTCCTAATTGCAACACATGCAATTAGGGCTCACTCTTAGCTCAAAAATCAAATATGAGTGTGCAACACATACAACACCACACCCAAACACTAAATGGAACCAACAACTACCAAATGCCAGCCCCCAAGGCTCCTTATATAGCCTCCACAAGAAAAACTAGCCGTTGGGGGGCAAAATGGGCAAAAGTGCCCGTGGAGCTTGGTCATACTGGCACAGGCGGTATGACCGCTCACAAGCCAACGGCTAGAAAACTAGCCGTTTCACCAAAAACCCGGTCATACCGCACCCACTTGCGGTCATACCGCACGTTGTGAGCGAGAAAACCCCCGTTCTGGAAAAAAACAACCGGGGGAGGTTGTGGTCATACCGCTGAGCGGTATGACCGCACCCCCTAGCGGTATGACCGCACCAGCGGTATGACCTCAGGTGCTAGCGGTATTACCTCTCACCGCAGCACAAAAACAGCCATAACTTTTTACTCCGAACTCCGATTTAGGAGATCTTTGATTCTATGCAAAGCTTATCACGAGGGCTACAATCTCCACCCATTTTTAAGATTTAAGCAACCATAGATATTTTTAAATATCACCAAAACCAAACTCTAATGTAGTCATTCAAGTCTAAAATCTGATTTTTCAAATCCCTCACATAGACTTGATGAAGGACTTGACTACAAGCTAGAAAGAGTCAATAAGATCAAATATTGAGCCATGTGATAATCAACTCATGATCAAAACAATTCTTGCAAAACATATTTGCAAATTCTAATCACATGCTCCAAAAATCAAATGAACACCAATATTTTGCAAAACACATTTGCAAATAATCCGAAAAGCTTTAAGCTCAATCCTCTAGCCATATAAGGATCAACACATGATCCCGACACATTGCAAAACACATTTGCAAATGCCAACACATGCTTTAGGATTGAAACCCATAACCACTAGCTTATTTGTAAACCACATTTGCAAACAACAAATCAATATTTTGCAAAAACTCATTTTGCAAACACAAAGCATAAACTTTACTTATGCATGAGCTCTCACCTTTTGTAACACATGCAAAACTTAGCTCCATGCAAAAACCAAATCTATTAAGATTCAATAAGAAGCAAGCATGAGCTTCCTTATTTGCAACACATGCAAATACTTAGCTCATGCAAAAACCAAACAAAGAGAGTGAGCTAGAGTGAACCGGATTGAGTTCATCAACACATGATGAAGCTCAAGCTAAAAGACTCAACCCCTCTTAATAGTACGGCATCTAACTAGCAATCCGGTGTCCCATCCAAACACCGAGACTGGTAAAAGACTAGGAAAACATCCTTAGCCCTAGCTAATTATACCTTTACTTCTGGCAATCCATTTGGAGCTTTTATGATTTTCAATCAACTTCTCTCCATGATCAAATAAATTCTTCTTCTTGTTCATCAACACATGATGAACCTTCTCTAGCCCTTCTCTTCACTTCGAGATCTTCTCTTGAAGCTCATCAACACATAACCTACTTCACAACTCATGAAAAAGGTTAGTCCAACAAACACGGTTGCCTCAATCATCACTTGCACTCCATTAACACATAATGGATGCCTCTACGATCGATTGAGCACAACCAAAATCAATTTGAATGATTAAAAGATGTCTTGAGTACTTTGATGTAACTAATGCTTCATTATACTTAAGAACTTTCTGCTTGTCCTTAATCAACAAAGAGACACCATCAACACATGATGAAATGTTCTTTAGTTGATTGAAAGACAATCGAACTCAATTTAAACTTAATTTAAATTGACATGAGTATATATAACTACACAAGTTTCATATACTCAATATGATGGAATGTAATGATCCAAATATTATGTGGAGTGGTGAAAAGAGATCAATACATTTTAAACCATTGACAATATGATAAACTTCATTAAATATGTGTATATAAATAATTGAACTTGAATCAGTATGCACATCTTCAATTTTAGATAGAATTTGAGTTTATCCTATATTAACTTGAGTATACTACAACTACACAAGTTATATATACTTAAAAGGTTGTTTCAAAGTAATGATCCTTGATATAGAAAGATGAAGTAGATCAATACTATTGAAACATCAAGGTAAAGTATGAACTCCCCCTAAATGTGTGCATTCATGTATATATGGAATTGAAAATATTATACACATCTTGAGGTCTAAATAATGGTAGAGTTCATCCTTTAACTTGAATCCAAAATATGCATTAAGATATTATAAAATGAATACGAGTGCAAACCTTGAGTTTTCCATTTTTGAATGAGACTTTGATATTTCCATCATTTTCATCCAAAAGAGACTAATAAGAGTTAAGCTCAATAAAAGAGTTAGTCTTATAAAAAGATTTGTCATTAATTAACAATTGAGACAAATCAATATTATGATTATCAAAAGAGTTAGTCTCAATATTAGATTTGTCATTAACACCAAAACCAACTTAATGGAGCTTGAACTTTCAATCTCCCCCTTTTTGGTGATTAATGACAAATCCAAGCTTAACAACCACATTTGGATGAAAATCATCATATTGAGATGATTTAAACTATTTGAACATATAAACATACCTTTGAACAATTTGAGCATTGATAATTGAGAATACATATGAGAATTAATTCTCCCCCTTTACCAAATTAAGCTTCCACAAACTCTCTTTTAACCAAATGAGGTATTAAGCTCCCATAAATTCTCCCCCTTTTGGCATTAAACACCAAAAATAGAAACGAATCCAAAAAGGAGACTTTTAAAGTGAAGAGCTTGGTAAGCAGATACCACTTTGAAGAAGAGAGAGCTTGGCAAGAAATTCTTTGAAATGAGGTCATAACGAGATTGAAATGAATATATATGACCTATTTAAGTTCACAAGAATTCTCAAACAAAATACCACATGTAAATATTAAGAATTTTCAATAAGATTCAAGAATTCCGCAAACTTTTTCTTTATATGACCCAAAAGAAGAAAACAAATGGAAACATGGCCATATTTTAAGTTAAGCATGAGCAAGATATTTGAAACACATTAAAATATTCTCCTCATTTTATTAGGCCTTTTAATTTGCAAATGACTCACAAACGGAGTTCTTGAGAGCCTAATAGCGCTTAAACGAGGAAAACATCGAAATGAGCGTTGAACTTTCATGAAACCACTTGTAAAAAGTTTTTTTTAAAGAAGGATTACTTATAATACCACTTGAGGAAAACTTAAAGTTTATAAATATCAATTTTAAAGTGATACTACTTGAAATGCTCATTTTTCAATTGATACCACAAGTAAAGATTGTTTTTCAAATGATACTATTTGTAAGAGATACCACTTGAAAAAGATCATTTTGCATGAGGATACCAATTTTGAAAAAAACAATATTGATATTTGTTTAAAAACAAGCTCATTTTCTCAAAAACCAACACTATATGTCAATTTAAGATCAACTTGATATTATAACATAACTGAAAAGAGTCTCTCTTTCAAACACACAAAACTCGATTAAACAAGCTCCAAAAGGATCATAAGGTAAATCATAGAGCTAATACATTTAAACATCCTCAAGTTTTGTTTTGAGAGGTTCTACCAACTTGAAACCAATTTCAAGACATGAAAACCACAAAGATTTCAAGGAACTAGAATTTCAGATTTTCAGTTTTTGATATTTCATTTAGGCTTCAAAAGATAGCTGGAAAACTACTCATATGACGTCTAAAAAATTTGGTAAAATTTGACATAATAGAATAACTATTGAGGATCAATTCTTACAAAGGTGATCCCCTCAAATTATGCTCTAATTTGGAGATACAAAAATCACAAAAGTCTGAATTTTCAGCATTTGATCAAAGAGAGAAAAAGCCATAACTTTTGCAAATTAAGTTGAAATTATTTAAAATTGTGCAGAAAAATACTTTGGACTCCTAAGAAACTTTTCCAAAAACAATTTTCCAAAAAGGAGTCTGCAATCAAAAGATATGCCAAATTTTGCTTTGTAGGTATGAATTTTACTCGAAGAGAAGAAAAGTCAAAACTTTCTCAAATAATGTCCAAATAATTTGAAACTTTTCAGAAATGAACTTTGACTAATTAGAAGGTTTCTCAAAAAGAATTTCCTCAAAAAGGATTTTCTTTCAAAAGATATGGCAGATTGCGCTTTGTAGGTATAAAGACATGTTGAATTTGTATCGAAAGCTCAAAAAGCAATATAACTTGGATTTCATGGAGATTTGAACTTTCATAGCTTTGAATAAGTTAGAAATACTATTTCAAGCCAAGAAATGTAAAGAAATCCAACTCAAATAGCAAAACCCACAATATGCAAGAATGGGTCATTTTGGGTCAAATGAAGAATTTTGGCCAAATTCAAATAGCTATAACTTTTGAACGGTTGGTCGTTTTGAAAAACTTTGAACTAATGAAATACTTGAAATGACCAACTCTACGAGTTTTGTATTGACCACTTTTTCAAAAACTCAATAGATTTTAACTTATGAAAATATTTCATTTAATTCAAAAACAAGATCATATAAGATCCATTTGAGGCCAAATTTGCTCTTTTGTTTCTAACATAGGAATTTTTACTCCGAAAGCATTGCAAAACATTTGAAATATATATTTAAAAACTTTTATAAAGATTTTCACAAATATGGACCTTTTAAACAACAATTTTGAGTTTTGACCAAAGAGGCTCGTATGAAGAATATGAATGCATATGATTTTCAAATCATTCCAAAAAGTATCAAATGAAGCAAATGAGAAGATATTTGATTGGAATTGGTATGTATGAGTTTGAAATACCATTTTGAACTAAGATGTGGCTAAGAATCCGGTCCAAGAGGTGAAACTCACAAAGTGCTAGAATATGATCAATATAAGTCAAGTATAGTTTTAAGGTGAGTTTCAAAATCAAATAACTTTTGATAGATTGGCCTTTTGGAAATCTTTTGAATACGAGAATTGTTAAGAATGACCAATTCTATGTTTTTCGTTTTGGAGCTATATTCAAAATCATTTTACAATTTATTCTATGAAAATTATAAATTTAGAATCAAAACAAGATACTAGTAACTAGTTTTTGGGCTAAAACTTATTTTCTTTTGAAATTTGTTTTGTAAAGCCAAAACTATTGGAAAACATTTTGAAAGCATTTGTATACATTTTTCAACTAGTTTTTCACAAGATTGGTAATAGTTACAAAGATTTTTCACTTTTGGCTAAATGATTTGATTTTAAAAATATATTAGCACTTATATAAATATGGACACACATAAGGATGTGATATACATGATTATGATTTAGCACTCCCCCTTAATGTGCCACTACCCAACTTGCTCAAGATTGCAATAAGTTCAATTAAGAAGCATGAGCAAGAACATGAACAAGTAATTTAAATTGATCTTTATGATAATGCACTATAACCTACACAAGGCTATAAGCTAAAACTATTGTCGGCGTATTCCGCCCGACAGGCCCGAAGTCTACAGACCGGGTTAGGTTCGGAAGGAGGGAGTCTTCGCGGCTGGCTAATCCTAGAGGGTGAAAACCCTAGAGACCACCACCCGAAAGATTCCGGCGTCTATGAACTAGGGATGACACAAAGATTTTTACCCAGGTTCAGGCCCCCTTTGCCGTGGGTAATAGCCTTACTTCCTGCTAGCTTGCTTAGAGAGTGTTTGGAAACCGATACAGTACAGAGCTTGGGAGTTACAAGTTCTTCCTTAGGCTCTACTGCGGAACTCTTGCTTGTTCGACCCTTCGTCCCCCTTTCCCATGCACCAGTAGGCCCTTATATAGGCCGGGCTAACGGGAGTAGGTAAAAGGGGGGTCATCATGCTGATCCTTATGCATTTATTACTCCTTCCCGTGTTGTCCCGTTCCTCCAGCCTCATTAAATGCCGACGATGGCCGCCTTGCGTCCGCCCGGATCGACCCTTTTTGACGGGTTGGTGAGAGGTGTCGAGAATGGGCTTGTAGCAGTAAATCTCGCAGATTTGATAGATCGACACCGCAGCCCGCCCGAAGCAGATGACGATAGGGAAGGAGACTTGGAGGCGGTTACTCGCACCACCTTTTGTCTTGCGGCGAGGCGGCAGGTGTCCCCGCCCACCGCTCGTCGGACACCACGTGGATCGACCGCCGGGCGAGTAGGGCGTGCTCGCCACTGCCGCCGGCGCCACGTGGATCGGACGCGGCGAAGCGGAAGCGTGCTTCGCCCACTGCCGCCAGCGCCACGCGATCGGCCGGGCGAGGCGGTATGCGTGCTCGCCACTGCCGGCGCCGCGCAGGATCGGACGGCTGGCGGCAGGCGTGTTTCGCCCACTGCTCGCCGGCGCCACGTGGGGCATACGTTGATCGCTTTGTTGTTGCTTTTGTGCGGCGTAGAGAGTACCCCAACGCAGAGTACGCTGACAACTATCAATTTAAATACTTGTTACCCGAGATGGCAGTGGCTCGTGATTGGAAGCGATCGTCTTTATGCTTGGCTCCATTTTGCAATTGATGAAGTCCTCTTCCCTTTTGAAGAAGCCAAACGTCCAATCCATCTCATATTTCCTAAAAATCCTTTTAGGCGGTTTTTGGTACCCAATCTTTGTTGGGTCCGACAATATTAGTCACAATAGATTTAGGAACCCAAATGGCCCTAACATTAATAATCTTAGGTGAACTAACATGACTAGCAATGGATTTGCGATTGTTATTACTCCTAAGCAATTTATTGGCATTGAATTGAGGAGGCTTAGGAGTTTTAGCATTCTTAGCAAATCCATTCCTAGTTTGATCCTTTCTAAGCACATAATAATCATTATATTGAAGATGCTTAGAGGATCTAGCATTTCTAGCAAATGTTTTGCTATAGTTATTTTTCCTAAGCATATAATCAACATGATTTTTCATAGTCTTAGGAAATCTAGCATTTTGAGTAAACACATTTCTAGATTTATTTCTGCTAAGCAAATGATTGTCACTATTATGCATAGACTTAGAAGAATCGATAAGCTTCGCAAACACATCGCCATTTTTGTCCTTCCTAAGCAAATAATGATCATTGTAGAGAGTTGGCTTAGGAGTTTTACCTTTGGGACAATTTTTACCAATGTGTCCCTTTTCTCGGCAATTAAAACAAGTTTGGCAATTTGGACCTCTCTTGATTTTCTTGACTTGCTCATTGCCGGTTTCCCTCTTTGTTGATGTCCTAGACTTGACATCCTCTTGGTTTGGACACACCGAGACATAGTGACCCTTCTCATGACATACAAGGCACTTGATGTTCTTCGTGTGTTTTGTGTTGTGCCTTGTCTTGCTATTCACTTTCTTCTTGGAAATGTAGCCAATCCCTCTCTTGTCGTGCGAGCGGCGTTGCTTGCTTAGAATGTCGTCGAGGGTGGCCTTTCCTTTATAGCACTTCTCTAAGTCACTTCTTAGTTTAGTGATTTGTTCCTTGAGCTCTTTATTCTCCTCTACAAGATTAGTCTCTAAGCATATAGAGGTACTTGAAGCAATTTTATTAGAGCAACAAGGCATGTCAATTAAATCCTCACATGAGGTGGGCATTTCCATTTTAGATGAAATGCAAGAATTATTATTTAAGCATGGCATCTCATCTATTAAATCACATTGAGTTCCTATGTCCATTCTAGGCTTAATGATTTCCTTGAGAAGGAGGGATTCATGATTTTCTTTAAGCACATTATAATCATTTTGAAGTGAGTCATGCTCAAACTTCAAAATTTTATATTTTGCTTTCTCCTTCCCAAGGTACTCATTAAGCTCCTCTAATAAATTCATTAAATCATCGTAAGAGGGCTCATCATCGTTATCATCATTTACCTCAATTTTACCTTTGGCCATAAAGCAACGCAATGGTGGGGATGGAATTAAATGCTCATCATCGCTTGAGGTAGAAGTTGGGGTTGATGGTGTTGTCGGTTCTTCATCATTTGAGATGGAGCTTGAAGTTTCATCTTCCGACACCCATTTTTCTATGCAACCCTCACTAGAGGATGTGGACACGTCATATAATTCTTGAAGCTTTGTCCACATTTCGTGAGTGCTCTTGAGATCACATATTTTATTAAATACATCTACACTCACAATGCTAAATAAAACATTAGTAGCTTGAGCATCGAGATGTAGGCATTTCTCCTCTCCCTTAGTTGGAGCAATATCATTCAATGGAGAAGAAAAGCCGACATCTACGATCCACCATATTTGGGGGCTCATGAATTTAAAATGAGAAATCGTAAACAATTTCCATGAAGCATAGTTTGAGCCATCGAAAATATGTGAATCGGTGTCATGCACTAAACCACTAGTCGCCATCCTTACTCTCTAGGCGGTAAAGCCTAATAAATGAGAGACCAAGCTCTGATACCACTTGTAAGATCGAGGATGCGCCTAGAGGGGGGGTAAATAGGCGTTTTACAAAATTAATCGCTATCTAAAATAACTCGCTCTAATCAACCCCTATGTCAAAACCTAATCAAAGATAATGCGGAAGTGATAAACTAGGTTTTGACAATTAAGGCCTAAATCAACTTGGCTCACTAGTGCACTAACTAAATTTGGTCTCTACACAATAATTGCTAGATTGAACAAACAAGTTAAACTAAGCAATTCTATCTCAATTAAGTAATCAATAATATAGCAATAATGTAAATGCTTGAATGTAAATGAGACAAGAGACACGATACTTTTTACCGTGGTATTCGGAGACTTGCCGGTCTCCCCTAATCCACATTGAGGCTAGCCCAAACGAATTGGACCGGCTCTACGAATTGAGCACCCGCCTCAAATCCACTAGTGGTTGCTCTTCCCGCTCCGGTAGGCGAGCACCGACCTTCACAACTTGCCGGGCTTCTCACAACCTTCGCCGAGAAGCTCACCAAGCCACGATGCCTCCACGCCTGCCTAGGTGTCAAGAACACCAAGAGTAACAAGCCAAGCCTTCCGCTTGAACTTCACCTAGTGCAACACATGCACTCGGTGATCACCAAGTGCAACACATGCACAATGGCTCCCTCAAGTGCAACACATGCACAAGAGGCACTCAATCCACTTTCTAATTGCAACACATGCAATTAGGGCTCACTCTTAGCTCAAAAATCAAATATGAGTGTGCAACACATGCAACACCTCACCCAAACACTAAATGGAACCAATAACTACCAAATGCCAGCCTCCAAGGCTCCTTATATAGCCTCCACAAGAAAAACTAGCCGTTGGAGGGTAAAATGGGCAAAAGTTCCCGTGGAGCCCAGTCATACTGCCCCTGGGCCGGTATGACCGCTCCTCACAAGCCAGCGGCTAGAAAACTAGCCGTTTCACCAAAAACCCGGTCATACCGCACCCACTTGCGGTCATACCTACGCTAGAGCGCGAAAACCCCGTTCTGGAAAAAAACAACCGGGGGAGGTTGTGGTCATACCGCTGAGCGGTATTACCTCTCACCGCAGCACAAAAATAGCCATAACTTTTGTCGGGACCCGAATATGCAAATCCGAACCCTCTGTGTATACCGCACTAGTCCAGAATCACGCTAGTGCACACAGGCTCAACATTAGTGAATATCAAAATCATACACAACGTGAATAGATAAAAGACATAATATATTAAATATTACCAGTTGTATGACCTTATGGTCAACTTACTTAACAATGCCTCATAAGGCTGAACAACAAATTGAACTGCAGCAGAATGAAGACGTAGGTAACCCCTCAGTATACCACAGGCAACTGACAAGGCTCGCACCCTAAACATTCGTCTGTTCATGGTACTCCTTCAGCACTAATGATTTTTGTAGGCAAGGGTGAGTACACCAACACGTACTCAACAAGTTGTGCACAGAATGCAATTCTATCATAGCTATATGCAAGGCTTATTCCAAAGGAAGGCTAAGAGGTTCATTTGCAGTAAAGCAGCATTTAAGTACAGTATATAGATTGAAATGACAGTAAAACAAATAACAGTAATAGATAGATTCAGCATTTCTCAAGTAAACCAAGTTTTTCTCATCCTAAGTCAAGATTCAACTTTTTATGGCAACCTGCCATCCATCCCAAGTTTTCAAAAAGAAATCTAAACCCTTGACTGTAATCCCCGAGCTTTGCTCAATACCGTGAGCACGGCTATCCGAATAGTTTGTACACTCTGCAGAGGTTATGCACTTTACCCACACGACATGATAATCTCTTTGATGCCAAGCTATTAGCACACTTCCTTTGGTATGCCGGCAGAGAATCATGACAAAGCCTTTACAATGCTCTGCCTTAGCCCAGTACTACCCGCTAAGGTTTCAACACTGAAGGGACATCCTGTCCCAGCAGGGCCCCCCTCTTGCGCCATCTGGGTTCATTCAAAGGTGAACCACACCACCATGATAGTACTAAAGCCAAGACTTTGCAAATTAGTCAGCTAGGCTGCCCCATAACAGACATGAGGTTGCATGATTGACTCAGGTCAAAGGCTCGCAAGGTGTCCTTATGGTTTGATCAAAGCAAGACATACACATACCCTTTGCCCATCGGGCCCACCCAGGCATCCTGCCCTTGCCACTTGCGCCGACCCAAAATCATAACCACCCAGTTGATTACCAAGCACCATGTGCCATCAACAATTCAATATCGTTGCGTGACATCCATTGCCACCACAACTCAATCTCATCGTGTGACCACACATGACACACAAATTAACATCATTGTTCCATATTCCATTAGTCAAATTTAATAATCAACATTCCATGTACATGTGATGACGTGGCATGGCTAAGCATTCTAATCCGATCTAACCATCCATGTTGATTTCATTATTAACCAACTATAGTGAACCAACCTAGGGTGACAAGTGGATCATGGCATACAACTAGCAAGGTAGGGTGTAATTCAAAGGGTGCAATAACTAATCCCAAACTTATGTTGAAATCATTTATACACATAAAATAACAAGTGATAAGGTAAATCAAAATAGCATGCAATCTAGTTTATAGGTGCAACATGATCAAAGCACAACTTGCCTTCGTTAAGCTCCTGATCTTGTTCTGAAAATCATTCTTGAGCTGCAAAATCTCCTTCCGAAGCCTCGCACAATTCAATGTCTACGCGAATCGAGAGAGAAACAAATAAACACCAAAACCAAATAGCAAACAAGCTCAAAAATCCAGATAAAAACCATCATTGGAGATATCTTAATTTTATAAATCTTTCGAAATTCGAGTCACCCAAATCAGAATTCATATGTGAAAATTATATGGTTTTGAAGTTTGGAAATTCCTGAAAATAAACCCTAATTCATAAATCCCGAATTCTTATATAGAAAAGTCCGAATTTTCCCGGTCTAATGTACGGACGCTTACGTGGCTAAATATGGATCGTTGATCTTGTAATCGACGGCTAATGCAACAGAGTTTACTTCCTATTCATTAAAAGATGTGGCGACATCGGAACCCTACTATCTAGATCTAATGATGGAAATCTTATCGTGCGGTTACTGCTTACCCGTGTGGCGGACGTAATCGTGTTCGTCGTGGATGATCCGGCTAGAAAAATCGGCGGCGATTTAACAAGCAACAAATAAATTCGACGAATTCCTCCGCTGGAGTTCGCGGCGACGACGTGGCTTCCTTTGACGTTTTTCCGCGACGACAACAAGACGAGCGACGCGTGTGAGTTCCTTCGATCGTCAACACGCTCGCCGGTCTTTTCTTCGCGTGATTTCGGCGGCGGCAAGACGAGAGAGAACACCTCGATGCTCGGCCTCGGCAACGCGCAGCCGATCGACGGAGATACTTCGCGATGCGTTCGGATGGAAAAGCCCTTAATACGAACGGCTTTTATAGCCTCCTCACGCGCACAAATATAGAAGGAAGTACTCTGGCGGAACGGCGTGGCATCGAGTTGAAACCGAGTCGCGATGTTAGCGAAACCGATCGATCAATGCCGAACGGCGGTTGGATCCGATTCAATAACCCAATCCGCCTTTCCAAAAACCAAAGAACACGATCTAGTCTTTCCAAGAATAATTCGACAAGGGCTTGATCACACAGCATGGGCTATACGCCTGTGGTTTTCTCAATTTAATTAGTTTGAGAAAATAAATTAATTTATTTAAAATAATAAAAATATTTGCTCTGAACTTACATAGATTATTTCTGACAAAACTTTATTTTAACCTTATATACTTTTAATTAATCTCTGACAGAAAGTACTATTCTTTAATCCACAAGAATTCCAATAACTTCCAGAGAATCCGAATAAATTCAGAAACTTCACAAAGATCACATTTAGCAATAAAATAATATCAATTAATTAGAAAGGCTGAAAATTGGGATGTTACAACTTTTTACTCCGAACTCCGATTTAGGTGATCTTTGATAATATGCGAAGCTTATCACGAGGGCTACAATCTCCACCTATTTTCAAGATTTAAGCAACCATAGATATTTTTAAATATCACCAAAACCAAACTCTAATGTAGTCATTCAAGTCTAAAATCTGATTTTTCAAATCCCACACATAAACTTGATGAAGGACATGACTACAAGCTAGAAAGAGTCAACAAGATCAAATATTGAGCCATGTGATGATCAACTCATGATCAAAACAATTCTTGCAAAACATATTTGCAAATTCTAATCACATGCTCCAAAAATCAAATGAACACCAATATTTTGCAAAACACATTTGCAAATAATCCGAAAAGTTATAAGCTCAATCCTCTAGCCTTGTAAGGATCAACACATGATCCCGACACATTGCAAAACACATTTGCAAATGTCAACACATGCTTTAGGATTGAAACCCATAACCTCTAGCTTATTTGCAAACCATATTTGCAAACAACAAATCAATATTTTGCAAAAACTCATTTTGCAAACACAAAGCATAAACTTTACTTATGCATGAGCTCTCACCTTTTGCAACACATGCAAAACTTAGCTCCATGCAAAAACCAAATCGATTAAGATTCAATAAGAAGCAAGCATGAGCTTCCTTATTTGCAACACTTGTAAACACTTAGCTCATGCAAAAACCAAACAAAGAGAGTGAGCTAGAGTGAACCGGATTGAGTTCATCAACATATGATGAAGCTCAAGCTAAAAGACTCAACCCCTCTTAATAGTACGGCATCTAACTAGCAATCCGGTGTCCCATCCAAACACCGAGACTAGTAAATGACTAGGAAAACATCCTTAGCCCTAGCTAGTTATACCTTTACTTCTGGCAATCCATTTAGAGCTTTTATGATTTTCAATCATCTTCTCTCCATGATCAAATAAATTTTTCTTCTTATTCATCAACACATGATGAACCTTCTCTAGCCCTTCTCTTCACTTCGGGATCTTCTCTTGAAGCTCATCAACACATAACCTACTTCACAACTCATGGAAAAGGTTAGTCCAACAAACACGGTTGCCTCAATCATCACTTGCACTCCATTAACACATAATGGATGCCTCTACGATCGATTGAGCACAACCAAAATCAATTTGAATGATTAAAAGATGTCTTAAGTACTTTGATGCAACTAATGCTTCATTATACTTAAGAACTTTCTGCTTGTCCTTAATCAACAAAGAGACACCATCAACACATGATGAAATGTTCTTTAGTTGATTGAAAGACAATCGAACTCAATTTAAACTTAATTTAAATTGACATGAGTATATATAACTACACAAGTTTCATATACTCAATATGATGGAATGTAATGATCCAAATATTATGTGGAGTGGTGAAAAGAGATCAATACATTTTAAACCATTGACAATATGATAAACTTCATTAAATATGTGTATATAAATAATTGAACTTGAATCAATATGCACATATTCAATTTTAGATAGAATTTGAGTTTATCCTATATTAACTTGAGTATACTACAACTACACAAGTTATATATACTTAAAAGGTTGTTTCAAAGTAATGGTCCTTGATATAGAAAGATGAAGTAGATCAATACTATTGAAACATCAAGGTAAAGTATTAACTCCCCCTAAATGTGTGCATTCATGTATATATGGAATTGAAAATATTATGCACATCTTGAGGTCTAAATAATGGTAGAGTTCATCCTTTAACTTGAATCCAAAATATGCATTAAGATATTATAAAATGAATACGAGTGCATACCTTGAGTTTTCCATTTTTCAATGAGACTTTGATATTTCCATCCTTTTCATCCAAAAGAGACTAATAAGAGTTAAGCTCAATAAAAGAGTTAGTCTTATAAAAAGATTTGTCATTAATTAACAATTGAGACAAATCAATATTATGATTATCAAAAGAGTTAGTCTCAATATTAGATTTGTCATTAACACCAAAATCAACTTAATGGAGCTTGAACTTTCAGGCGCCCGTCCCCCAGCCCTGCCCTTTGGAGCTCGCGCAGGCTTCACGCCTTGGGCTGGGAACTTCCAGGTCTGGCCGCACACCTCCTCCGCACTAGGCATCCTCGGTCCTCTGCCTCAGCAGCAAGCATTCTTCACGCCTGGCATGCAGCAATCAGCGCCTCCCACACCTCGGCACCTTGCAAAGAAGGCGCCCCTTGCAAAGACTGCCCCCTGTCTCCGATGGTGGCGGCAAGACTCTCTTGGGATCAAGCTTCCCTCATCCAAGTGATGAACGCCATGACTCTCCAGCAACCTGACCCAGCCAGCTGGTACATGGACTCCGGGGCCTCCTCCCACCTTACCACCTGTAACACCCCGGCGCTAAACACGCCACGGATGCTACCAAAACATTGAATAACTAATGTCACCTTTAGTGAAAGGACAGGAATTAACCTCTTACTCTTAAAACTGGTTTAAAACTAAGCCACCGAAATTTACAAAATTTCGGCAGCACCTCCCCTAAAACTAGGACATCCACTCAGCAGACAAAAGAGCAATAGCAGTTATATAATATATCAAACACTTAAAATAGAATCAACCCATCTAGCAGGTCCTTAGATAATCAATCACACAACCAAATAGAAATTAACAACTCCAGCACGACGAGCAACACATTACAACGCCATTATTTACAACCAGGCTTTACAAATTAATTAAATGCGGTGGTGATGATCGAGTCGTACGCGTCTACTACTCCCATCCCAAATGAGCCGACTTCAAGGTACCTAAAATAGGAAGCAAACAAGCGTGAGTCCAAAACTCAAAGAAAGTGCAACCAAACCTGAAAAGCAAGAAATTGACTAAAATTACAACTACTTTAAGACATAGAGTAACAGTTCCTCTAATTGACATCCGTACATAAAACAAGCAATTTGAATTCATATAAATTCAGAACGAGAAACACAATTACTTCCTCATGTAACCTAGCCAAGACTTAATTGAAATCAACCAAGAAACGGCAAGAATTAACTCTCCTTACCACAATCGACTAAAGCATATCTAAATCTTACCCATGCCTCACAATTCATTTTCGATGAGTCCACGCCTCAATCCTCAACCCTGTTCTTCCCATTCTCATCAATCCCATTTATCAGTTGCAACACACAATACAATGGAATACATTTATGCTTTCATACTCAA
The DNA here is from genome assembly GCA_036346375.1 of Guadua angustifolia. NCBI lineage: Eukaryota > Viridiplantae > Streptophyta > Magnoliopsida > Poales > Poaceae > Guadua > Guadua angustifolia. Next base: position 57,841,211 of record CM070503.1, on the reverse strand, counting down.
GTGCACAAAACATACAAAAGAAGGATCTCATATCCATACATCACAATCAACTTATTAAACATGATTCCTCCTTGTCAATGCAGTACAGATGCAAATATGCCATACAAAAGCAGAATATCATACCCATACATCACATTCAACTCATTAAACATGATTCCTCCTTGTCAATGCAATACAGATGCAAATATGCTTGCATGTTCATATGCTCATTTCATTTCACAATTCTCATGCATATTTCACAACTCTCATGCATATTTCACAACTCTCATGCATATGATGCATCATGCATGTCTCATTTTTCCTCTTTTAGCACATACCGGTATGGCCGAGTGCACACCCGTCGGTGTGCACCCTCTCATTCCCCCTTCCACCCCGTGGTGGAGGGTGCCTACTCTTACTGACTCGCTCCCATACAACCACGTATATGGGACTACGAGGTAGGACTTTTGTACTCACTACATGTGAGCACAGAGGCCACTTGATCGAATGGGTCGCCTCTTCCATCATGAATGCACAAATGCAAATGACATAAACAAATTTGCGAACTACATTCATTTCTCACATTTTCATAGCCATAGCCAAATTCATAAACATCAACCACCCCTCACATCCATAATTTACCATTCACATCCTCAACACTCATAATCGCATTCGCAACACTCAATAATCACATTCTCAACACTCGTAATCACCTCCTCAACAATTCATATTCATTCTCACATCACCATTACTCGAGTAATTACTGATTCCATCTATCTTGATCATAAATAAATCCAATTTCGCAATCCAATTCCATACTTTCAGTATTCCCACTAGCCTATCAAACTAGTGAATGTAAGTATAAAATAAGCTTTAGCAAGACATCATCACGGCATCTAGACGGAATTCATTAAACATCGCACATAACATTCAACCCAGGGATGCAGCATAAATTCATGATAGCAAGATATATAAAGTTCATCAAATAAATCATAACACATTCAAACAACGATGCACCAGAATCAGATTACTTACCCTTTTTATCAAAAGACAATTACCTTACTAGACGAGCTTATAAACACGAATGCAACCATAGGGTCAAGATATACGTAACACAAGCAATGAACTAAATACTCGCAAGAGATATATGGTTGCACTTGCCTTTTTCCGACGGAAAATGGAGGAAATTGGAATCTTAGCTTTCGCATGACTTCCGTGATTAACGAAAGCCTGAATTTAGAACATATACACACAATATAACTTACGCAACACACCACCTAAACAAAATCATCGAACTAGTGCCATTTAGACTCAAGAAAATGCAACTTGTAAACATATGCCCTACTCTGCCTCTAAAATACAAAAAAAGAGTATTCATTCCATTGCCTAAAATACATATTGGCCACATTGCATAGAAGATCAAGATATACTCATGCTAAATGAATTCGTGACATCGACACACATTTAACTTTAGCATTAGCTAAACCAAGAATTATGGTACAAGTATGAGACCATCCAAACTACCCATCTATGCAAGCCTCCAACAATTCCATCAGCATGAGTGGAGATACCAATGCAATCAAAATTAATCAGATGGCATTAAATAATTCTTAACTCACACATTTGAAATGAGCCAAACAAAAGTAATAAGGATGACATTACAGGGCTCATATACACATATCACACATATGCGTATATCTATATATATATATCATTCCATAAACAACAGCACGTAGAATCCTCACGAATCTAATACCGGTATACATAAATATTGTGTATGCATCAGTAACAAATCCATATATGCAACACATACGCAAGTCTTTAGTGATCACAACATGACAACCGGGAAAAGACAAACACCAATGCAATCATATTTGATCAACTAGGATCCAGCACACCGCTGGATGGCCGCTCATTAACCAAAGATTCACAACCAAATGTGTCATACAAGTACTCACGGATCATTACTTAGAAATAGTGTAATACCCTAATATAACCCTTCTAGGCATTTCATCGAACACCTGACATGCAAGCAATAAAATCTCCCAAAATTCTAAGGTTTTACCTCAATCTTCCTCATGGAGGAAGAAGGAAGGTGGGGAGATGTTGGCGGTGAAGAGGGTCGGCAGGGCGCCGGAGGAGCCGCCTGCTGCCGGCCGCTTCTTGCTTTCGCTTCTTTGTCGCCGAGCGGGGAGGCAGCCAGGAGAGCCACGCCAGGAGAACGGCGCCAGGCAGCAACGCTTGGGGAGAACGGCGCCAGGAAGGAAGACCGGAGGAGGAGCGCAGGGTCTCGGCCAGAGCAAGGGTCACTGGTCTGCAAGCGATTTCTTCTAAAAGGAGAGGAGAGAGAGTGTCACAGGAATGGGGAAAAAGGCAGCCTCCTCCCAAAGAATTACAAACACACATCAAGAGAGAGAGGAAGAGGGTTAGAAACAACAAGAAATGAGACCTCTTCCAAAACAAAATTCCAAAGTCCAAAATTAAACCCTTAGTGCCACCCAAAACCTTTAATAGGATTAATAACGCATTTACGGCTAAACCTTGAATTAAAAAGGTGGAAAACAAATCAAAAAACCGTGCAAAGAAGATTTGCAGTATTACACTCTTCCCTCCTTTAACAGAATTCGATCTCGAATTCTGAACACCACAAGACTCACCCATAAAAGCAACAGAAACCAAATTGCAAAAAATCAACATGCCCATAAAGATCAAGCCGGGAACTTCTTACGCAAGAGAAAACTCCATAACTCACTTCATCCATCAACAAATCAACACTCACTCTAACTTCACAACTCGCATGGTACAAAACTAGAAAGCTAGGTCTTTCTCAAAGACCAACACTAATCTGACAACTCTTCTTTAGCATCTCAATACACAACCTCCAGTCAACCAACGATTATTCCCGCAAGAGCAAAATCCTAACTCCAAACTCAATTCTCATTTCTCTATTCAATTTCATTTACCCAACTTAAATCTCCTCTCTAAAACTCCATACCACAGATCAACCAAAAAGCCATACACAGATTTCTTTATTCTAACAAGCTTCTAACCAATTCCAAACATCTCATTTTTTTTAACCAACGATACCGGAATCCTCTAGGAATCAAAACACAACTTTTACCTGTTCAACAGCTGCCCTTGGGAACGACCGGACCAAGAATCATTCTCTACTATTGAAATGATTAGCCCCACAGGGCACCAATCATGATCCCTCGTAACACAAAATCGAACTTGACCTTCTTTCAAACTTCTCTCATACAACGAGACAACCACTTAACGAAAAGGTTTGCAACCGAACCATCCATTTCCGACTGACCCACATTGAGTTTAACCCCTAAAACCGAGGGTTCCGACAAACTTACGGAAATAAAGCATTTAGCGACTGATTCCACCCAAAAGAATTTGAATCGACACCACAAGGCTCCATCATAATCCACCTTTAAACTACTTGAGGCCAATGCCTAGCTCATGCTAGGACCACAGACCAATACCAAACTACACTTGGTTCTTTTCTTAAGAGGATCTCGCCCTCACCTCGACCCCTAAGGTGGAAAGCTTCACATCGAAGAATGACTCGATTAAGAGCAACACAAAACACTAATCCCAAAACCAACATTTCGGGAATAGCCAAACAATCCTGAAATCCAACATTTCCTATTACATCTATTTATTTCCTTTAAATGGCAAATCCAAAGACTATCATCACACTATTCCATAAGTATGCATTCCTTCTTCTCCATAATCTTTCATCCACTAACTCCACCACTTGGCGAAATACAACTCATGTGGAAATTTCAATTGCATACCAAACAAAATGCCTTAAACAAAAGGCAACCTTCTAAGTAATTACACCGACAACCCCATTTCCATATGTAATTAAACCTAAGTTTATCCTACATCCCATTATCTCTAAAATTCTTGCACCTTAAACAATAAAGGTTCAAAGTTCGCACTTAGCGCCTTTGGAAAACACCAACAAGACTTAGCAAGAATTTCATAACTACTCTTCCTTGAATCAATTTCTCCAGAATTTATCCTTTCGAGTAATTACATCCGCGTTCGGAAATGTTTTCACCAACCTTAAACAAATCCTACCCCATCAACTCATTTAACAAGTTCCTCAACCAAACTTGTTATTACTTCTTTTACACAATCATTCATACCCTTACGCAAACACCGGTTCTAGATCTCCACTTATAACCGTGGATCACCCTGACCCACAAAATACTTCCTGCCATCTAACCCATTGGAGTCGACCATCATAACCCAACAACACAAACATTCTACTAATCCCCTACGGGAAGATCTTCAATCACTCGCAACTTACTCAACTGCCGAATTTTCCTTTCCAGAAAAACCAACTAACACTTCCAAAAAAGCTCGACTCTCAAAAGACTTAGAAAATGACAGGGCTCAAGCCTTGCCATTCAACAGATCTCCAAACCAATCATCAAACTCCGAAATTCCACGAAGGAAAGGAGTTACACAAATCAATTCACGGAAAGGAAAAGCGAATCGATCAAATAACACTTTTCCTTTAAAGCCCCAAAACCAAAACTTCAACTCGGAGAACGACAACACGAAGAAATCCATAACTTTCTCGACAAAGAACCAAAGAGGTGCAAACGATACTTTCTCTTGGTCTTAAATCCGAGAAGTCCAAAGAAGATAAAACCCAAAACAAGTTCCATCAACTCTCTAAATTTACGACAAAGGAACAATGGCTCTCCTCACCCGGTTATGAACCCTCCTGTTAACTTTCAACCGCCACACCAACCAACACGACTATACGACAAGGCCAACATACCTTCGCACAAAGAGTCCCACCGACCCCACAAAACAAAACACCACTTCAAAATCATAGCCATCAATAATACCATAGTCTCATCAAGGCTAACATAAAACATGGCATCAATAAAATTTAATCATTGCAGCACAACGCAATGATAACCCATACCTTTCCTACTGTGCATCAAAGTGTGTCAGTTTTAAATTAATTAACCATTCTACGTCAAACTTTTATGGTTATTGCCCTAGGGCCACATTTTAAAGATTCAACCTAAACCATGTTTCTACCTTCACACAGCAAAATTTTAATTCATTCTAGAATTACTCACTACATTCATACATCACGGACGTAAGCCCGCTCGATATTAATCAGAACACCCGGCGCTAAACACGCCACGGATGCTACCAAAACATTGAATAACTAATGTCACCTCTAGTGAAAGGACAGAATTAACCTCTTACTCTTAAACTGGTTTAAAACTAAGCCACCAAATTTACAAAATTTCGCAAAGACTCTCCCTAAAACTAGGACATCCACTCACAGACAAAAGAGCAATAGCAGGTTATATAATATATCAAACACTTAAAATAGAATCAACCCATCTAGCGTGTCCTTAGATAATCAATCACACAACCAAATAGAAATTAACAACTCCAAAGACGACGAGCAACACATTACAACGCCATTATTTACAAACTGTGCTTTACAAATTAATTAAATGCGGTGGTGATGACCGAGTCGGTATGCTACATTACTCCCATCCCAAATGAGCCACTTCAAGGTACCTAAAATAGGAAGCAAACAAGCGTGAGTCCAAAACTCAGCAAAGTGCAACCAAACTGAAAAGCAAGAAATTCGACTAAAATTACAACTACTTTAAGACATAGAGTAACAGTTCCTCTAATTGACATCCGTACATAAAACAAGCAATTTGAATTCATATAAATTCAGAACGTAGAAACACAATTACTTCCTCATGTAACCTAGCCAGTACTTAATTGAAATCAACCAGTAAACGAAGCAGTAACTAACTCTCCTTACCACAATCGACTCGAAAGCATATCTAAATCTTACCCATGCCTCACAATTCATTTCTGGATGAGTCCACGCCTCAATCCTCAACCTGTTCTTCCCATTCTCATCAATCCCATTTATCAGTTGCAACACACAATACAATGGAATACATTTATGCTTTCATACTCAAGTGCACAAAACATACAAAAGAAGGATCTCATATCCATACATCACAATCAACTTATTAAACATGATTCCTCCTTGTCAATGCAGTACAGATGCAAATATGCCATACAAAAGCAGAATATCATACCCATACATCACATTCAACTCATTAAACATGATTCCTCCTTGTCAATGCAATACAGATGCAAATATGCTTGCATGTTCATATGCTCATTTCATTTCACAATTCTCATGCATATTTCACAACTCTCATGCATATTTCACAACTCTCATGCATATGATGCATCATGCATGTCTCATTTTTCCTCTTTTAGCACATACCGGTATGGCGAGTGCACACCGTCGGTGTGCACCTCTCATTCCCCTTCCACCCCGTGGTGGAGGGTGCCTACTCTTCTCGACTGGCTCCCATACAACCACGATATGGGACTACGAGGTAGGACTTTTGTACTCACTACATGTGAGCACAGAGGTCACTGATCGTAATGGGTCGCCTCTTCCATCATGAATGCACAAATGCAAATGACATAAACAAATTTGCGAACTACATTCATTTCTCACATTTTCATAGCCATAGCCAAATTCATAAACATCAACCACCCCTCACATCCATAATTTACCATTCACATCCTCAACACTCATAATCGCATTCGCAACACTCAATAATCACATTCTCAACACTCGTAATCACCTCCTCAACAATTCATATTCATTCTCACATCACCATTACTTGAGTAATTACTGATTCCATCTATCTTGATCATAAATAAATCCAATTTTGCAATCCAATTCCATACTTTCAGTATTCCCACTAGCCTATCAAACTAGTGAATGTAAGTATAAAATAAGCTTTAGCAAGACATCATCACGGCATCTAGACGGAATTCATTAAACATCGCACATAACATTCAACCCAGGGATGCAGCATAAATTCATGATAGCAAGATATATAAAGTTCATCAAATAAATCATAACACATTCAAACAACGATGCACCTGAATCAGATTACTTACCCTTTTTATCAAAAGACAATTACCTTACTAGACGAGCTTATAAACACGAATGCAACCATAGGGTCAGCATATACGTAACACAAGCAATGAACTAAATACCCTGCAAGAGATATACGGGTTGCACTTGCCTTTTTCCGACGGAAAATGGAGTGGAAATTGGAATCTTAGCTTTCGCATGACTTCCCAGGATTAACGAAAGCCTGAATTTAGAACATATACACACAATATAACTTACGGCAACACACCACCTAAACAAAATCACTGGAACTAGTGCCATTTAGACTCAAGAAAATGCAACTTGTAAACATATGCCCTACTCTCTGTCTAAAATACAAAACAGTAGCATTCATTCCATTGCCTAAAATACATATTGGCCACATTGCATAGAAGATCAAGATATACTCATGCGCAAATGAATTCCAGGACATCAGACACACATTTAACTTTAGCATTAGCTAAACCAAGAATTATGGTACAAGTATGAGACCATCCAAACTACCCATCTATGCAAGCCTCCAACAATTCCATCAGCATGAGTGGAGATACCAATGCAATCAAAATTAATCAGATGGCATTAAATAATTCTTAACTCACACATTTGAAATGAGCCAAACAAAAGTAATAAGGATGACATTACAGGGCTCATATACACATATCTCACATATGTGTATATCTATATATATATCATTCCATAAACAACAGACGTAGAATCCTCACTTAATCTAATACGGGGTATGCATAAATATTGTGTATGCATCAAGAATAAATCCATATATGCAACACATACGCAAGTCTTTAGTGATCACAACATGACAACCGGGAAAAGACAAACACCAATGCAATCATATTTGATCAACTAGGATCCAGCACACCGCCGGATGTGTCATACAACCAAATGTGTCATACAAGTACTCATGGATCATTACTTAGAAATAGTGTAATACCCTAATATAACCCTTCTAGGCATTTCATCGAACACTTGACATGCAAGCAATAAAATCTCCCAAAATTCTAAGGTTTTACCTCAATCTTCCTCATGGAGGAAGAAGGAAGGTGGGGGAGATGTTGGCCGGTGAAGAGGGTCGCCGGCAGGGGCGCCGGAGGGAGCCGGCTTTGCCATTGCTCGCTTTCTTCTTCTTCTGCTGCCGAGTGGGGAGGCACCAGGAGAGCCACGCCAGGGGAGAATGGCGCCAGGGCAGCAACGCTTGGGGAGAACGGCGCCAGGGAAGGAAGACCGGAGGGAGGAGCGTAGGGGTCTCTCGGCCAAGAGCAAGGGCCGCTGGCCTGTGCGATTTCTTCAAAAAAGGAGAGGGAGAGAGAGTGTCGGCAGGGAATGGGGAAAAAAGGCAGCCTCCCTCCCAAAGAATTACAGCCACACATCAGTAGAGAGAGGAAGAGGGGTTAGAAACAACAAGAAATGTGACCTCTTCCAAAACAAAATTCCAAAGTCCAACATTAAACCCTTAGTGCCACCCAAAACCTTTAATAGGATTAATAACCGCACGACGGCTGAACCTTGAATTAAAAAGGTGGAAAACAAATCTGGCGAAAACCCAGGCAAAGAAGATTTGCAGTATTACACCACCGACTCCGGTAACCTCTCCACTCTGCACTCCACACCCTCTACACAAATCATTGTCGGCAACGGTTCCTCTCTTCCCGTGATTGCCACCGGGGATCGATGTCTTCCTACCACCACCCGCCCGCTTCATTTGTCCAACGTTCTTGTTTCTCCCAATATCATTGCTAACCTTATTTCCGTTCACAAGTTTACTAAAGGTAATCACTGCTCTATCGAGTTTGATCCTTTTGGTTTCTCTGTGAAGGACCTTCGCACTCGAGCCGTGATTCAGAGGTGCAATAGTTCGGGTGACGTCTACCCCTTTCATACTGCCACCACGCCATTCACCTTTGTTGCTGCCTCCTCCAACCAGATTTCCTGGCACCGTCATTTGGGACATCCTAGCGATCAAGCTTTGTCCCATCTCGCCGAACCTTAAGCTTTGTCCAATAAACTTGTGCCGCATGTTTGTCATGCATGTCAATTAGGCAAACATGTTCGCCTTCCGTTCTTTACCTCTGTGTCTCGCACAACTAAGCCGTTTGAGCTTATTCATTGTGATTTGTGGACGTCCCCTATTCACAGTCTGTCTGGCTTTAAGTATTATTTAGTCTGTCTTGATGATTTTACTCATTATCTCTGGACGTTTCCTCTCAAACTCAAGTCCGACACCTTTTCCACATTGCGCCACTTTCACACCTATGTCTCCACTCAGTTTTCCACCACTATTCGCTCCGTTCAGTGCGATAATGGACGTGAATTCGACAATACTGCCACTAGAACCTTCTTCCTTACAGCCGGCATACACTTGCGCCTCTCCTGTCCCTACACCTCCCAACAAAACGGTAAAGCCGAACGGATTATTCGGTCCACAAATAATATCATCCGCACCCTTCTTTTCCAAGCCTCCATGCCTCCTTCCTATTAGGCCGAGGCTCTCCACACAGCCACATATCTTCTCAATAGCCTTCCTACCAAAACTCTCCACTACCGCACACCCTACCACGCCCTTCATGGTTCATCGCCATCCTACACTCACCTCCGAGTTTTTGGATGCCGTTGCTACCCTAATCTTTCTTCTACCACAGCCAATAAACTCACCCCTCGCTCCACCGAGTGCGTTTTCCTCGGCTATTCTTCCCATCACAAGGGCTACCGGTGTCTTGACTTGGCTACCAACCGCATCATCACTTCGCGGCATGTTATTTTTGATGAGCTCACATTTCCGTTTGCCAGGGCGTCATCCCTTGCCCCCTCGGAATACTCCTTCTTGGATGCAGGTCCTGAAGACTCCACTCTAGAAAGCATGCCTGCTGTCTCTGCGCCAGAGACGGCATGCTCATTGTCTCAAGGCTAACACCGGCTGCCCGGTAGCGTCCGCCAGGCGTTCCCGCCGCGCCTGCCGGCTCTCCAGGCGCCTCGCCTCAGGGTCCTGCCAACACCGACGTGGCTCGCTCTGCTTCAGTCTTTGCCGAGTGGGACCGCCGACCGCCGGGTGTGCTTGATCTTGTGTCTATATATGTATATATATGCTAGTAGTTGTGTATAGTGGAGATAGTTGATATCGTTCGCAGAACAATTCACTTAGTCTTGTAAAACCAAATAACTCTAAGCCATCGTAAGGATCTAATATAGTCCTCGCTAGTACATCTTCTATCTTATGCCTTTTGTCCTAATTCACCGAGTCTTATTGTGCATTTTAAGGTGATTTGTGATTGAGGTGAAGATTCTTATCTTCATCCATACCCCAAGTCTGAGAGTACTCCTTACCTGCAATCCTCGTGAAACCTGAAATTCTTGAAGTAGTTCTCATCTTCATAGAACATGAAATTTTACATTGGAAAAGTTGGAGAGGAAGAACATCCACTCTTAATAACACCACTAGATTTAAAAGAAAATAATATTATTTAAAAAAATTCCCAAGAAAGGTAAGCAAAAATCATAAATTTCTTCCTGATCATGCCATTGTTAGTACATCGGTTAGTACATGGACTCTAAATGAGCCATGGACAGCACTTTAAGGATCTAATATAGTCCTCGGTTAGTACATCTTCTATCTTACTCCTCGGTTAGTACATATTTTCCTCGGTGTGCTAATTCAATATGATACACTTAGTTATTCTATCGCTAGTACATATTTTCTTTCCTCTCTCAAATATCTCCTTTCTATTGAGTAGTTCTAATGGAGCCCGGCCGAGCCTATAATGGAGGAGAGCGGCGAGTGTACCTTACCCTCCACCCAACCACCGAAGTAGCCGAGGTCTCCACCGGCTGTTCCGGGGCCTCGGCCGCTGTTCCCGAGGCCTCCACTGTTGCAACACGCCGAGGACGAGGAAGAATAAGAAGCTCAAGGCCGTACACCATCACGGAGGTCTCAGATACTGGGTCCCCTGTTGCACCGAAAAAGGCAGCAGCAAAATACAGGTCAACATGCGGGTACATCGTAAGGGAGAAAGTGCCAATCACCTATTTGGATTGGCATAAAGTGCCCCGAGCCACCAAAGAGGATCTGTGGACAGAGCTCAAAGGAACCTTTGCATTCCCCGAAGGAGTCGAAGAAATCGTGCGTCGCGATGCATTGATGACCATGGATGCGGCGTGGAGAAACTTCAAGGCGAGGCTGAACGTAAATTATGTGAAGCAAAAACGGTCAGCCGTCGGAGACTACCCAAGATTACAGCCATACTGGGATGAGTTCGTGGCGATGAAGCAATCTGAAGCAGCAAGGAAGTCTAGTGAGGACCACATTAGCATCGCAAGAAGGAATACTCACCCCCACAGACTTGGCACGAGTGGGTACACGGGTAAAATTGCTCAATGGGACAGTGAGAATTACAAGTGATCCAACAGGTCGGCACAAGTCCCTTGGTCGGACTACGGGACGAGTGAAGCACTACGTGCTAGCGAGGCGAATCTCTTGTCTCATGGGAGTTTATCATTCAAGAGCGGCGAAGATGAAGCAGTGGCGCAAAGAGTTCATCAGTTGTACGCCAGTCCACCCAAGGATCCTTCCACCCAAACAGGGAGAAAGACGAGCTATCAGCGGCCCTCGGAAACAAAGAGCACCCGGTCGAACACGAGGTCGGGGTCAGGTTCCATGGAAGATGGGATTCCCTGAGCACGAAGACTCTTATAGGAGTCGGAAAAGAGCTAAAGAAGAGCAGGCTGCGCAGGAAATGGAAAGTATGAAGGAAAGGGTTCTGCGAGAATTACAACCCACCATTCACGAACAAGTTCAACGACAAGTACAAGAAGCCTTGAGCCAGACGCAGGCCGAAAACGCTCTCTCCAGCCCTACAGGTCGTCGCAGCAGTTGCGGGTCCACGCCAGCACAAGCGGACCTAAACCATTATCCTGTGGACGACATACATGACCCCACACCCCGTCACTCAACGTGTCGTGATGAACATCTTTCTCTGATGCTGCACATAGGGTAGCTTATCCGTGCCAACAAGGGGTGTCTGCACAATGCCCCGATAGCGCAAAGTTATGCAAAGGTCGGTGGACACGGTAGTTGCACATTTGTCGATATCGAGCTAGAAAAACCCGCCAATGACGCAGATAACAACTCGGGAGGTGCCGCCCACTCATTCATCGAAAGGCGCAAGCGTGACATCATCTTGGACCATGCGGTGGCACCTGTCGACATCGTCTTGGATCATGCATCGCCACCTCTCTGCGAGGCAATCCATCAAGATCATCGACCAAACACACTGAGAGTGAAATGGTGAAGAAGCAAGATGAGGTAGAAAAGAAATCCATTGAGGGCCCCATAAATATGGCCCCTGTTAGTACTCCAACGCGAAACTCAGAACATCCGGTACTTCAAAGGACAAACCTACAACCCCGATCCCAAAAATGGCACATTAGACAAAGCCGATCGGCTAGATCGGGGAAGCCGGACCGAGTATGATGTCGTCCGTGAAAAAAGTAAGGGCAAGGAAGTCGATGAACAAGAAAATCAACCAAGATTGAAATTCGAGGTTGGGAAGCCCTTAGTCACCGATTCGAGTTAAGCAGGTCTAACACCCATGATGCAATTGACTACATGCATGGTACATGGAGCCATCCAACCAAGACGTACTCAAGGTGATCACTGCGGTGTTCCGTGAGGAACATTTTCACCACGAGGGCTATGGCTACTTCTTAATAGAATTCGATAACATGCACAACTTGTTCTATCATGACGCCCTCGACATATGTTTTTTGAGATGCTGGACACTGTAAGTGTCTAATATTTCCCCACTCCCGTCCTGCGCCATGTCTTCACCCGCCGGCCGCAGCTGTCCCCCATGGTGGCCCCTCCCGATGGCACGGCTGCTGCAACCCAGCCGGTGGGGCGCCAGCCTGAGGACACCACTCCACCGTCTCTTCTCATCCCATGGTGACACGCAGCAGGGATGGCACCCTTCCTCCTCCGCTGTACCAGCTTCACGCCATCACTGCCCCCCGGTCTGTCTCCCGAACCTAAGACCTACCGCAGTGCCCTCAAAGACCCTCATTGGAAGGCAGCCATGCTCGATGAGTACACTGCCCTTATCAGGAATCACACTTGGGAATTGGTGGTGCCTCCCCCTCGCGCCAACATCGTCTCCGGCAAGTGGATCTACAAGCACAAATTCAACTCCGACGGCTCTCTCGCCTGCTGCAAAGCACGATGGGTCCTCCGTGGCTTCTCCCAACAGCCCGGCATCGACTACGATGAGACATTCAGTCCGGTGGTTAAACCCGCCACCATCCGGACTATGCTCTCCATCGCCGGGGCTTTCGCCATGTGAAATCCCACCATGTCGTTACCTACAGATTAATACATTTGAAACTTCTCCTTAGTGTTCTCAAACACTTGTTCAGCAATCAGCGCTCCATTGCCATCTACACGCTTTATCTCCATGTTGGCCTTCTGGTAGTACCCAGTTCCTCTCAGAGCTAGCATCAGCAATGAAGTCATCAAATCCAATGGCAATAGCAGCTTCTGCCTTGGCTCCATACACCAGCCTCTACATTGTAGCATTGATAAATATTGTTAATTAAGCAATAGCTATATTCTACCAGATGAAGAACAGTAAGGTATGGGATGAACCTTAATGCGGGATAGATGGACAATATCACCAAAGCACATTGGGCAAGGTTCACAGGATGCATACATTTCCCAATCCGACAACTCAATTTTTCCAAGCTTTTTGCAAGCCTAGCGTATAGAAAAACATTGTCTATGTGAGACAGATAATCAAACAATAGAAATAAACTATCTAAATAATAAAAGCCCGTTTTCTTATCGAAAATTCATTTCTCCTGTTTTATTCACTGATCTTGAAAGCGTCTACTCTATCTACACCATCTGGCAAGGAAATTATGAGAATATAGAAACAAGACTAGCAAAGACAATTGATCTGTCAGTTAAATTTGTGATGGAAACTAAACAGGTTTTAGGCTGGTACAATTTGTTTGTATTTTAACTTGCGACATGCCAAAAGGGTAGTTGATTGTGGAAGAAAAGGGTTACTGATTAAGTGTCTCCAGTGAAGTATATAACATGGTTGAATAGTCAACTTTATCTAGTTGAGATTCAAGCACATGAAAGATTAAAGAATATCTCTCAAATGCATCTTCTGACATGAACCTTTAAAAAAAAAGAAGAAGAAAAGATCGATACAATAAAAACGATATAATGGTTGAAGAAACAGTTATCATGGGTATAATGTAAAGGGAGTGTATAGGTATCATCCGGATGTTTTTGTCTTAACTAATATCTAAATTTACCGGACTATCGGATCTAACATCCAAGCTCACCGGGCCGTTGGATCAAATAAATCAGAAGCCTTATGACTCTCCCCACAATGCAACCTCGCTCTCCACGCCCTCACCTCCAACTCTCCCTCCCCGCTCCCTGTCCGCTTCACCGCGTTGTCCCCAGCGCTCCGCCCCTTTGCTTCCTTCCTCCTTGCAGCCCTCCTCCTGGGCGCCTCCCCGGACCTCCTCGCCTGGTGTGGTTCCCGCGGCGGCAGCGAGAGGTATGCCGCGCTCCTCCTTGCGCGCGTCCGCTGTGGCTGGAAGACGCACAGCCGGTCCGCGCTAGTGGCACTGCTGCGCTTGCTCTTCCGCGGCGGGGAGGTCGGGGCAGCTGGAAAGTGTTCGAAGAAACGGCCGCGAGGACCCGCGGCCGAGCCTCACCACCTTCAACGCCATGGTCCTTAGCTTCTGCCACAGGGGGGACTCGTCCGCGTCGCCAGGCTGCTCGGGGTCATGGGGAGATTGTCCCGGATGCCTGCAGCTATAACATTTTTATCAACGGGCACTGTGTGTTTGGGCGGGCAGAGGGTGCTTTCAAGCTGTTTGACGAAATAACATATTGGTGAATGTGCTTTGCCGCGACGGGAATATGGTGGAGGCGAGGAGGCTGTTTGATGAGATGGTGAAGGTGGGGATCGAAGCAAATATGATCACCTTCAAATCTTCAATGTTCTGATTGGTGGATATGCAAAGTCTGGGCAGATGGATGAGGCTAATGCAGCCTTCTGGGAGACGAATGCTAATGTGGCCTTCAGGGATGATAATTGAATTTCATAACCACATGAGCTACTGGAAGATTTTTTTGGTTGAGGATGGTGCTACTGCAGGATTACCTACCTATCCACTATACATTGCTTTGGATGAACTGACCATTGCAAGAAGATGCTACCGATACTATCCATATTGGTACTCTCAAGGGCATTGTTAATGCCATGCCTTGTTGTCATACATGATAGCTAGTGAATTAGAAAAAGTGTAAATAAGCATTCAATGTTATTAGTAAGCCGTAGGCAGGAATGTTTGCAAGATGTCGCCTGCATAGTAAGAGGTATTTGGTGCTTAACATTCTATTTGATTTATACTCATATTAAAATATTTTCCCATTGGTATCTAGTAAAAATAATAACAGTTTTCTGTGTACCAAATGTAGATCTCATGTTGGAACTCATACTGATAGCCTGGGAGCATTGTTATCAAGTCGTTGCCTAGGCACTGCCTAGGCGTTCAGGCACTGGAGGAAGGCCGGCATGGCCGCTCGCTTCGCCTGGCCGGGAAAGGCGGATGCCTGAACATTCCATGCATCGCCAGGTGAGCTCGGGTGGCGCGACTAGGCGCTGGGAGAAGGGGAAAATGGGATGGGCTAATGGGTTGTTGGGGACTCGGGCTGAGTTTGCTCTTTGCTGCCATACTTAGCGCAAGGAGAGGGAGAAGGGAGCTCCGTTGCGGTGCCGCCGCCACCTCTGTTGCCTCCACCGCCGACGGCTGCAGATCAATAAGATCCGGTGCCCAATCCTCCACCGCCTCCTCCGCGGGCTCTGCTTTGCGTCGCCTCCACCACTGTCCTCTGCGCCAGTAGGCGATGGCGGCATGATGCAGAGCAACGGCGCTAGCGTAGAGGACGGCGGTGGAGGTAACGTAGATCAGAGCCTGCCATTGCCTAGGTTGCGCTGCAACTGCTACCGTTGAGGCGCTGATGCTCGTGCTGCTGCTGTGATGCTTGCGATGCTTGTGCTGCTGCTGTAATGCTTGATGTTGCGCCGATGATGCTATGATGCTTGGTGCTTGATGCTGCTACTATGATGTTTGTGCTGCTGGCTGCTGCTCTTGCTTGTGCTGATGTTGTTTGTGCTTGTGAATTGTGATGTTTGTGCTTGTGCTGCACTGCTGCTGCTGTTGAAGCTGCTGCTGCTCTTGCTTGTGTTGATGCTGTTGATAGCTTGATGCTTGTGCTTGTGAATTGTGATGCTTGATGCTTGTGCTGCTGTTGATGTTGCTGCATATGATGGTGCTCCAAGTGCTAATCGTGTGTGTCTTTGTATAGGGACATGGCTAATGTTGCTGCTCGTGC
This sequence comes from Guadua angustifolia, assembly GCA_036346375.1. Lineage (NCBI taxonomy): Eukaryota > Viridiplantae > Streptophyta > Magnoliopsida > Poales > Poaceae > Guadua > Guadua angustifolia. The sequence goes on along the minus strand of CM070503.1, from coordinate 57,824,811 downwards.
TGCTGAGGCTGGCTATGTTGCCGATGCTACATATGATCTAGCTAAGGATCCTGCACGGAAGGCTAAGTCCAATGATCCAGGATGACGCCATAGATGCATCATGCAACTTTGAGTGTCGTGATGTTCCTAGGAGTGCGCATGAAGGAATCACCTCACTACAGGAATCGTGAAAATTTTCGTCGGCCAATTTAACTTCGTCGGCTTTTAAGAAAACCGACGAAATTTAATTTATTTTCGACGGCCAAAATCAGCCGACGAAAGTTATGGTTTAATTTTCGTCGGCTGCCTTATAGCCCACGGAATTTAATTAATTTTCGTCAGCAAGAATAAACCCACGACTCAAATGACCCTCATGTTATGTAATCTTGAGATGTTTGGTAGTACTATGTGAAATGAGATTGATTATGTGTGGATGAATGTCATATTATGTAATCATGATGAATGATATACGTGTATGAAGTGCTTGTGTATGGATGAATGAATGAATGATGTGGATGAACGAATGAATGATATGGTTGAATGATGTGGAATTGAATGAATGATATATGTGTGGATGAAATAAATATATGCATGAATTGTTATGAATGATATTTGTTTAAATCATTCTAAAAATAGGTTTAAAGGGCTATTTTTACGTCTCCTCGCCTCCGTAATAATTTTCGCCGGCCATAAAAAATCGATTTAAAGTTAACCTAATTAGCTGTAGGAAGATTAAACCCATTTAAAGTTAACCTAATTAACTTTCGTGGGTATACTAGAACCCATTTAAAATTAACCTAATTAACTTTAAGTGGGCTATTTGAAAACCGACGAAACTTACTTAATTTCGTCGCCGTTGTAGCCATTTAAAATTGTGGCTTTATCAAGACTAACTTTCGCTTGCTGCTGCCTCGTCGCATTTAAAATAACTAACTTTCGCTGCATCGATTCGGCGAAAATAAAGCTAACTTCGGCTCCTTATCTCGACGGTCGTTGTCGGCAGATTATACGCTAGGGTACCCTCTCCACCGCGATAAAGTACAACCTGCGTGGCGGCTCGCAATCCGGCGGCGATCACGGCCACGGCCAAAGGCCGCCCACGGGCGCCGGCGAAAGTGGGCGAAGCACGCCTTTGCCGGCGCCAGTCCCACGTGGCGGCTCGGCAATCGGGTGGCGATCACGGCCCGCCGCCAGGGCGTTTACACGTGGCCGCGGCGCAGGGCGAAGCACGCCGCCGCCGGGCGCCTACCCACGGGCGGCTTCGGGCGACGGCGGCGATCACGCTCGCCGCCAGCGAGGCCCACGTGGCGCCAATGAAAGCGTGGGCGAAGCACGCCGCCGCCGCGGCGCCACCCACGTGGCGGCTCGGCAATCGGTGGGCGACATGCCCGCCGGCCAGCGCGTCGGCCACGTGGCGCCCGGCGGCGAGGTGGCGCGAAGACGCTCGCCGCCGGTGCCCGCCCACGGGCGCCCGGCGAAAGTGGGTAGAGCACGCCTCGCCGTCCCCGCGCAGGCAAAAAGGCGAGCGCGGTGGCTTCGCCTCGGCTCCTTCCACCGCTGCATCGTCGTGTAACGGCGCAGTTCGCCATAGCAGCTTATCACCGCAAGGGTTTTCGAACAAGCCCATTCCTCCGACGCCTCTCACCAACCTCGTCAGAAGGGGTCCCATCCGCGGACCGAGCAAAGGCACGCGAAGCATTTAATGAATTTGGAGAAACGGGATGACAGAGGAAGGAGTAGTAAATGTATGAGGATCAAGATGATGACCTCCCTTTACCTACTCCTGCTAGCCCGCCTATATAAGGGCCTCCGGGTGCAAGGGAAAAGGGACTCGCATTCGAGAGGAAAGAACTTGTAACTCAAGAGCTTTGTATTAGCTTCACACCTTCTCAAAAACAATCTAGCAGAAGTAAGGCTATTACCCGAGCCAAAGGGGCTCAACTCAGGTAAAATCTTCGTGGTCATCCGCAGGTTCATGGACGCCGAATCCTCCAGAAGGGGATCCCTAGGGTTTTCGCCCTCTAGGTTTAGCCACCACAAGACGCCCTCTTCCAACAAAACCCAGTCAGATCCTCCGGCACTGTCTGTGGAATACGCCGGCAGTAGGCGCCGAGTAGGGGCTAGTGGTTGGCTTTTTCCGGCTAACTCCCGCGACTTCGTATTCGCGGTTCGAAGCGTGCTCGTGCATTAGAAGATGGCGGATCTCGGCACCAGATATCGCGGGCGCAGCAACGACCAAGGCGCCTCCGGCCGTCCACGGCCGAGGACCGCTCACCTCGCCGCAGGGCGGCGCACTTGCTCCCGCAGGAGCCGGGAGCGATCCGTCGCGCCGCAGTTGGCTTTGAGGCGGCCACCGCCAGTAACTTGCACGCTCGTTTCTCTCGACCACCCCCGTTGAGTTCGCAGAGATTCCCGCCACTCGCGGTCGCGAGCATCGCTGGCCTCGTGGATGCGCCCAACTCCGAGTGGGGCTCCCGCCGATCAGTACCAACCGTACCTTGACGCTTAAGGCGCCGCAGGCGCTCAGCCTCCACCGCTCGACGACAAAGGCCCGCCAGGGGGCCGTGGTCCGAAGGCGACGCATCTCTGGTCCCGGTTCATCGAGGAACCGTGAGGACCTCCGCTCTCACCTTGATGAGAGCCGCCGGCAGCGCGGTGATGACCTCCGTGGTCGCCTGCCGCGCCACCTGGACCAAGAGCGTCGCCATGGCAAGCAGGTGGCGGCCGGCAATGAGAGTCCCCCTCATGGCTCTCACCCTCGGGACCGGGAGGAGGTCCCCTCCTTCGGTTCCTCAAGGCCCCATGCACGGTCTCCGGACCGGCCTCGATGAGCGGCGGCTCCCTCTACTGTCGGGTGCCAGGCCTTCTCCTGCGGTTGCGCCGCAGGCTCTGCCGACAGTGTTTCGCCCTGCCATAGAAAAATATGACGGCACCACTAACCCGGAGGAGTTCCTCCAAATCTACACGACGATGGTGCAGGCGGCCGGGCGGATCTCGAAGGGTCATGGCCAACTACCTCCCACGGCCTTGACGGGTTCTCGCCGCGCCTCGTCGCTAAATCTCCCGAGGGCTGCACTCGTGGGGAATGTTGTGCTTGACATCTTTGTCGCCAATTTTCGTGGTTTTCACAGAGTCTTGTGGAGGATGACCTCCACGCCCGAGCAAGAGAAGGGGAGTCGCCGTGACTTCATCCGGCGTTTCACATCCGCCGCAATACCATCCCCACATCTCAGAGCAATCACCGCCATCGCCGGGGAGGCGCGACGCGACCGCAAGATGAAGGAGAAGATGGCCACCCGTACCATCAGCTCAACCTCCGAGCTTTTTTCCCTCGCACATAAGTGTGCGCGGGCTGCGGAGGCGAGGGGGCCAGCGCCTGGCCCCAAGGGTGGCCAAGGCAAGGACGAGGCCGGGACCTCGAAGGGTTCCGGCCGTGCGGGCAAGAAGGCGCTGGAAGCGAGGAGGGGAGGCCAGTCACTCCGCCCGAAAGCGCGACGACGAAGGAGACCCCGCGCCTCAGAAGCGCCACCGCCGCGACCGGTGAGATGATCGCCATGAAGCGCGCGACGACCGTCGTGACCGGCGAACGACGCCGTGATCGGCGCGACGACCGCCGCAGCTCGTGGGAACTACCGCGCGATCAAAAGGAGGCGAGCCCATCGCCCAATACATAAAACCAATACCCCTATGACTCGACAACCGCCGGGTCGTGGGAGATGGTGGGAAGCGGCCAAGGAGCGCTACCGATGATGATCAAGATGAAGATCCCGGCCTACCTGCTTTTCAGCCAAGCGGATCACACGCGGGCGCATATCCATGGTGGTTCATCCACCATTCCCTCCAACGCCGCCATAAACGGCCAAAGGGAAGTATGCGCCACGACGCCGAGCTCAAGGACGGCCTGGACAATCGAAATGGTCGGAGCAAATGATCACCTTGATCGGCCGACCACCACGAGGGCACCCCACCTAGGGCATCTCCCGATCGTGGTAGCACCCACGGTCCGGAATGTACTACCGGGCGAATCGAGGGCGAGGCAGCTCCATCAACCTCCGTCCACGCCGGCATTCATGGCGCCGCAGATCCCGCGACAGATCTCGCGCCTCGACCCGCCGTTTCTTAGGGGTAGCCCCAGATGCGGGCTTGTTCCTTGGGTCAAGTTTGCCTCCCCGCCACTTTCGGGAAAAGGATAACTACCGCACCGAGATGGTGGATTTCGGCGTCGCCGATTCGACCTCCCATATAACGCCTTTGCTTGGCTTAATCGGCGTTGGTCAAATTCATGGCGGTTACCCACTATGCTTACATGATGGTGAAGATGCCGGTCCGGCGCCCCATTCGTGTCATCAACGTGGATAGGTTCGGAGGCCTGCGCGCCGCCAAGTTGCTGCTTGGGATCTCGCCGGTACATTTGCGCTGCCGCCGCGACGCCACTTCGGGAGCCCTCAGTTCAGGACCGTGCTTCACCGGCTCGCCGGTGAGGTAAAGGTGGTCGCTCGAGTGGGGCGAACTCGAAGCCGTCAACATTGGCGCCAACCTCGGCGCCAAATAGGAAGACGCTCGTCACCTTCCTCTAGTCAAATGTAGACGTGTTCGCCGGCAACCGCCCAACATTCATCGGGTCCCCAGGAGGTGATCGAGCACCGATCGCAACGCCTCGACGCGCCTAATCCGCAGAAGGTCCGGAGGCGGTAGCCGAGCGGCAGGACGCCATTCGAGAGGAGGTAGAGAAGGCTGCCGAGCGCGGGAATAGTCGGAAGTCTCTCATCTGAGTGGCTCGCCAACCCGTGCTCGTCAAGAAATCAACGGAGGTGGCGATGTGTGTCGACTTCACCGACCTCAACAAGGCCTGCCAGAAGGATCCTTATCTCACATGGTCGACCTCATCATAGACTCCACTACCGGTGTGAATTGTCAGTGCTTTTTGGATGCGACTGGGTACCATCGATTAGCATGGCACTAGAAGATGAAGAGAAGATCGCCTTTGTAACCCCTATGAGGAGTCTCTTGTTATGTAAGGATGGCTTTTGGTTTAAAGAATCTGGTTCCACTTACCAACGCCATGCACATTACCTTCCGCCCCAGATAGGGCGAAATCTAGAAGTATACGTTGATGATTTAGTCGTGAAGATTAAAAAGAGTGAAGAACTGATCCAGGACCTGGAGGAGACCTTTGCTAACCTCCGGAAGAATTGCCTGAAGCTCAACCCAGAAAAATGCGTGTTCGGTGTGCCCTCCGGCAAGTTCTTTGGGTTTCGGTGTATCACCGGGCATCGAGGCCAATCGACAAGATAGCGCCATCGAGCACATGAAGCCGCCAAAGGCGATCAAGCAAGTTCGATGCTCTGGTGGTCGCCTGCCTCCTGGGCGATTCATTGCCCGCTTGGGAGAACGAAGCCTGCCTCTGTTCAAGTTGTTAAAGAAGACTAACCATTTTGAATGGACGGAGGAAGCTCAGAAGGCATTTGAAGACCTGAAGCAGTACCTCTCCTCTCCCCCGGTGCTGGTTTCCCCCGCGCCGGGTGAGCCTTTGCTTCTGTATATCGCTGCCACCCCTGAGGTGGTAAGCGCAGTGTTGGTCGCGGAGAGGGAAGGCGTCCAGAAGCCGGTTTACTACATCAGTAAGGTATTGCATGAAGCAGAAACTCGGTATCCTCAAGCTCAGAAGATGCTGTATGCGGTCCTGGTTGCGTCCAGAAAGCTGCGGCACTATTTTCAGGGGCGAGAAATCACCGTCGTCACGGCCTACCCCTTGCGGGAAATCCTCCACAATCGTGAAGCCGAAGGCCGCATCGCTAAATGGTCAGTGGAGCTGGGGGAATTCAACATCAAATTCGTGCCCCGCACCGCTATCAAGAGTCAAAAGTTGGCGGAGTTAAATGCCGAGTGGACTCTGCCACTCTGGTGAAGAAGCACCCGTGCCTTCCCCACAGACGTTATTCTTTGATGGATCCTTCAGCCGAAGGCGCTGGGGTCAGGGTATCTGGTCTCCCGACCGGTGATACCCTCCATGCGTGGTCGCCCTCGAATTCAAGGCCACCAACAACATTCTGAATATGAAGGTCTCTTTGGCGTGCGCGACGCTTCGGTATTGGGCATCGAGCGTCTCAAGTCAAGGGAGACTCCTCGCTGGTCATTAATCAAGCACGAAAGGAGTTCCAATGTTCCGACCCACCATGGCGCACTGCAGAGGTCAGAAGAATGGAGCGTCATTTTGAAGGTCCGGGGTATACTCATGTCCCTCGGCGTGACAATCACCTTGCGGGACGGTTTGTCCCACTTGCATCCTCAAGGGCTCTGCTCCGGCCGAGGTCTTTGAAGAAAGACTATCCGCGACCAGTCCATCGCAGCCCACGATTGTGTGGGGATGATGGTGTCATTATCCGGACCCCGGTCGAGTGGGGACGGCAAGGCTGTCGCGACCTCCGCTCAAGTGGGAAGGCGGTGTTGCTGTCACGACCTCCAATTCGTGGGAGGGAAGGCGGCGCCGCCTCCCCCGTGTCGGGAGGGAAGGCGCTGCTGCCGAGGCAAGCGATACAGGAAAAGCTCGGCCAATGAGTACCCAGCGAGCACCGAGTGGTCGCCACCCTTGGGCAGAAGATCGATGGATGGACCCTATCTTGGGCTTCCTGCGTGACCAAGTGATCCCGACGATGATGCCTCGGTGAGAAGGTTGCACGTAAGGCCAAGTGCTATACTCGGTAGGTGGGGACCTATATCGCCAGAGCGAAACGGAGTTCTCTTGAAGTGCATCACTTTCGGGAAGAGGGGGGTAGCTCGCTCGATATCCATGGAGGCGCAAAGGGAGCCATATGTCCTACCTAACTCTAGTCGGCAATGCGTTTCGCCAAGGATTTTATTGGCCTACCGCCTCCGGGATGCTTGGCAGCTGGTGAGGACGCGCGGCTTGTCGGTTCTTCGCCAGTAAACCCACCGACCCGCCCAAGGTGCGCAAACCATTACGCCTCTCCGCCGTTCGCGTCCGGGGCCGATATTCGGGTCCGTTCGCGCCACGGGGCTTCACCCACCTCTTTGTCGCTATCGACAAGTTCACCAAGTGGAGTCGAGGCCGAGGCAAAGGCGAGCCATCACGGCCGCTGCCGCTGTTAAGTTCATGCGCGGGATCTTCACCCGCTTTGGAGTCGCCAATCGCATCATCACCGACAACGGCACCCAGTTCACCAGCGCGGCTTTTCTGGAATTCTGTGAAGAGATGGGCACCAAGGTATGTTTCGCTTCGGTGGCCCATCCCATGAGCAATGGTCAAGCGGAGCGCGCCAACGCGCTGGTACTAAAGGGCCTCAAGACAAGGGCGTTTGATCGACTCCACAAGCGGGGTACAAGATGGACGGAAGAACTCCCGGCTGTGCTGTGGTCGCTTCGCACCACGCCTAGCCGTGCGACCGGCGAGACACCCTTCTTTTTGGTGTATGGCGCCGAAGCCGTTCTCCCCTCTCTCCGCGCGTCTCGGCTTTCAATGAAGAGGACCAAGAAGATCTCCGGCGAGAAGAGGTTAACCTCTGGAGGAAGTGCAGGATCGGGTCGCCTTTGCGCGCCGCTTATATCAGAAAGCTCAGCGATACCACGCCACCCGGTCTCTAAGAGAACATGGCAATGGGCGACTGGTCTTACATAAAATTCAGACGATTGGGTTACATAATTTGTCTCCCGATGGGAGGGCCCCTTCAAGGTGGTCTCGAGATCTCGGCCCGGGCGGTCCGATTAGCCACCGAGGGCGGCGAGGAGTCGCGAACTCCTACAACATTGAGCTATCAAGAAAAGTTCTACCCTTAAGGGAATTGTAAGTACCAATGACTTGCTCCGTCCACCGAGGTACGTCCCTCTTCCTATTTGGGCCTGGCGGTCTTGGCGATCGATGAGGTTGTTGCCAGAAAGCTTTTTGCTTCACCATTATGTTCCTTTTGTTGTGCTTTGAGTGGCGCTATGCGCATATATGTCGCTGGTTTCGGCGCTTGCTAATTCCTTCGGAAATCCATGGCGATCCTCGGCGTCAGGTACACTTAGCCAGGCGATTGAGGGGGTGGCACGGTGCTTTCGACGCTGCTCGCACACCCGGGATGGCTCTGAAGCACACTGATCGCCACCTGCATGAGCACCGCTTACCGATGCCACCCCAAAAACTCGCCGCTTTGGCACATGGCGTCATGCTCGATTTCTGGCAGTTCACAAGGACTTAGAATCCAAACAAAGCGAGCCAGACACTTCATCTTTGGAACTTAGAATGTTTTGGGTTTACCTTGCGTATGCCCTTCCAGATGTTTGCTCACCTTCCCAGAGTCATCTCAGGCGGCGCAGGTAAGCATAAAAGTGTTGGCTTACTTTCACGAAAAGCCCTGCATGATCTTCGCTGGTCGCCGAGCTGGCTTGGGGTTGCCCGCCTGCGTCTCTGCTTCGCCGGCGCTCAAGGTGCTCGCCCCGGCGCCCGTTGGCTGGCTGCCGGCCAGAGGCTGGTCGCCAGCTGGCTTGGGGGTTGCCCGGTGCGTCCAAAGTTCTTTCGCCCGGGCTCCAAGGTGCTTCCTTGCCTCGCCTGCTATGGTCGCCTCGGCCAGAGGGCTGGTCGCCTGCTGGCTTGGGGTCGCCGCCTGGCCCCAAGCCGCCGCCCGGCGCTCCAGTGCTCGCTTGCGGCCATTATTTGGTCGCCCTGGCCGAAGGTCTGGTCGCCCGAGGACTTGGGGGTCGCTTGCCCTTGCCCGTGCCGCCAGCGCTCCAGTTCCTTATCTGCGGCATATAAAACAAGATAAGCGCCTATACCGCATTTTTGGCCATTTCTTACGATCGTATCCTAAGATGGGTCAAGCTACGCGTGATTGTCGCAAGTGTTGAAACCACCGCTCCCTATGATAAAAGAAGAAGATGTGCTAAAGTGTTAACGCTCTGGCGAGGCCGAGTTATCTGAGTGTCGAGTTGGGCACCATGCTCTCGCGACGGCTCGTGACGCTCGAGTTGGCTTTTATGGCATCACCGGTCGCTCCGTTGAGTGTTGCTGGCCTAAGGGCACTCCAAAACTTCTTTGCCTCGCCACGCTACGCCGTGGTGCATTCTCGAGGCGATCATCAGGTCTAAGTTCGGAAGGCGAAACTTGCGATAATCTCGCAGTAAACTTGACGCTAGGGCCTTAGCGTGGTCTGCGCTCCTTATTCGATCTAAGGCCATTTTCCGCCTACGTTTTATGTGGTCCGCGTAACCCATGCTTGCGATCGCAACGGGCACATAAAATCATTTGGCAGGACTTAGAAACGCTACCCTAATTTAGGCGCCTTTAAAAGCGTTTTGCCTAAGCCGAATGACGGCCATCTAACAAGCAAATATAACGGATTCAATTATGCGAAAATAAGCAAACACATGAATAACAATTAAACATCTAACATTCATCCAAAAGTTGTCCAAGGTCTTTCTGGACGCAGGTTCATCGACAGAAGCAAGAAAAAAAAAGAAGAAAGCTGCCCGCCTTCACTCCTCGTCCTCGCCAAAGTCAAGTTCATCGTCGGCTCCACCTTCGGCGGCCAGAGGGGTGGAGACATCCATGGCCGGCTGCTCCACCTGCAGCATCCCAGCCACGTGTTCGTGAGTCGCGCGCGCGCTACTCGCCTTTGGGCCGCCGCTCGCATCTTCTTCGACGCCTGGCCACCACCGCCATGGGATCAAAGCGGCGTCGCGGCCGCGCGCGAAGAAAGCGTGTGTAGGTCGCGCCATGATCGCGACTGGCGCCCTTCGTGGCGCGAGCGAAGCGGCTAGGGCGCGCGGAGTCTTAGAAGCGCCGCTGCCTGGTTGGTCGCGTGAGCAAATTGAAGCGCCGAGTCCTCCAGGCACGTTCAACGTCACACCAAGGGTTCGAGCACCTCTTGGTGCGCTGAACGCCTTCTTCAAAGATGATCGCGAGATTGCGCCGCGGCCGGAAGGATTCAAGTTCCGAGGTCTTCAGCCTCGGCCCTCTCCGCCGTGTCTCGGCTTCGTTCCGCCCGCTCATCGCATTGCGGTCGTGTTGGCCTCTCTGCGCCGACTCACGCCGCTCTCTCCTGCTCCGCTCATTTCGCCGCCACCGAGGCAAGTTGGGCGTCTGGGCACCATGCCCGAGGCGGCGGCAAGAACGGGCGCCTAGTGCCGCGATGTCGTTTACAGTGAAGAGTTCGACGGCCTGCTTGCTGGGCGGCGATGGCGCGAGGGGCGAGACCTCGGCGGTGCTGCACGGAGTGTCTCCGGCCTGGCGGGCGGCGGCGGAGGCGGCGCGCAGAGGCCTCCCGTCTCGGTGGCGCCGGGGTGTTAGCACCCCGGCAGCGTTGAGGAGCCGCCTTGGTGGCGCCCTCAGCTCAAGCCGCCATTGGGGGCGTGAGGCCACCTGCTGAGCGGTGGCACGGGTTCCGTGGCGAGGGTTATCAGCGCCCGATGCCGGGCGCCAGAGGAGAAGGTACGGTTGGTGAGGGCTCCGGGCGGTCTGCTGCGGAAGGCGGCGCCGGAGGTGAAGTCGCATGAGGCGCGTCTGTGCCCCGTGCCCCTTGAAGGGTACGCCACGGCCATTTGGCGGCAGTGCTTTAGTCCGCGGGTCTGCCCTCTTAGGGTCCGAGTCTGTGGTGTCGGCGGCGAATAGCCGCTGGCCGCTGTTCGATCGCCCGATCACGGCGGCGCATCCTCGATCACCGGGCCGCGGGCGGGATCACGGCCGCCCTGTGGAGTCCATCGGTGGGAGCAACTGACGATCCTGAGCGCTCCGCGTGCTCGTGTCGGGCGGCCGAAGGCGTCGGCGGAAAAGGCGTGCCGATTGGGGCCGTAGAGCATCGGCGTGGCAAGCCATCGCCCAGGTTTGGCTTCTCAAAGTTGCCCTACTTTATGCCGCAAGAAAGGGAAAAAGATGGCGGTCGGTTGGTAGGAAGCCGCAGGAAAAACATGTGCTTAAAGGAAACTAGAAGAAGACAAGGACTTACGTCCGGGCCACGTGCGCGTCAGGTCGTTGTCGCCCGTGTACTGCCATGAAGGCCGGACGCGCCGGCGAAGAGGGCTGATCCTCCGGGCCGTGTAGTCCCGGGCTACCAGCCCTCCGTTCAGTCCGGCGTCCCGCAATCTGCCGACGCGGGCTGCCATTGCGCGGAGCTCTGCCGTCTCTTCGACCGGCGAGCTCCAGTTCTCGAAGGCGTGCGCCGCTCCGGCGGGCACCCCCAGGGCGTCGATTCCGCTGTCATCCTGGATGTACAGCCAATCGCTGCGCCATGTCCTCCAGTTGGACCTGTGCTGGAAGGGAATATAGCGGGAGGCCATCCCGTCCCGAAGGCGGAAATAGCAACTCCCCACTACTTAAATGCTGCCATTGGTGGCGCGAGAATGAAGAAATGGCGGAAGAGAGGAAGGTTCGCATCACCCCATGAACATTTCCGCAGAGGTGTGCGAAGATGGCGAGGAAGATGATAGAGTTGGGGGTGAGATGAAGATGATGGATTTCGTAGAAGTGGAGGACGATGAGAAAAAACTCGGAAAAAGGTGGAAGAAGGCCCGCCATTATGGCCTGTGTGTGTGATTTATCTCGTCGGAGAGGCACCGCAGGCGTGGAGGTCCCTGACGGTATCGTAAGGTGCCTTCCGCGATGATCCTCATCCGATTCTACGGCGGTGGCGTCGGCGAGAAAGTGGAATGGGGTTCACCATGGTGGATCAAGAAGACGAAGAGCTTTGGGAAAAGAGGCGAAAGAACAAGAAAGCAAAAGTGCGCAAGAAAAAATGTATATGGAAACCGCCGACAGATGCACCTATATATCGTATTTACGCCGGGCGGTTCGCGAAAAGCGAATTATGCGCTGCTGGCCCCAAGGGAAAATCGCAGGATACGCTACGGGAGGCAAAGCGGTCGTACCCTCATGAGTAGTGGCCTCGCCTAAGAGCGCTAAGCATTAAGTGCATTAAATGAAGGTTCTAAAAAGGAGTCATAGGCTGCGCTTAGGACAGGCCCGGCTCTTGTCACAGATTATACGCTAGGGTACCTTCCACCGCATAAAGTACAACCAGCGTGGCGGCTCGGGTCACGGCGGCGATCACGCCCGCCGCGGCGAGCGTCGGCCCACGTGGCGCCGGGCGAGTGGGCGAGCACGCATCGCCGCCGGCTCCCCATCCGTGGCGGCTCGCACCGGGTGGCGATCACGGCCGCCCGCCAGCGTCGCCCACGGGCGCCCGGCAGCGAGTGGGCGAAGCACGCCTCGCCGGCGCCCATCCACGTGGCGGCTCGGCGACGGGCGGCGATCACGGCCCGCCAGCGTAGGCTCACGTGGCGCCCGGCGAGTAGGTGGGCGAGCACGCCGCTCGCCCCGCCATTGCAGGCAAAAAGCGAGCGCGGTGGCCTCGAAGGCTCCTTCCATCGCTGCATCGCAGGTCGAACGGCAGCTCGCCATAGCAAAGCTTATCTGCTGCAAGGGTTTTACGCAACAAGCCCATTCCTCGACGCCTCACCTACCACATGTAAAGGGGTCACATCCGCGACGGGCAAAGGCACGCGTAAGCATTTAATGAGGCCGAGAAACGGGATAGCACAGAAGGAGTAGTAAATGTATGAGGACCAAAGATGATGACCTCCTTTTACCTACTCCCTGCTAGTCTGCCTATATAAGGGCCTCCGTGCATGGGAAAAGGGACGAGCATTCGAGAGGAAAGAACTTGTAACTCAAGAGCTTTGTATTAGCTTCACACCTTCTCAAAAACAATCTAGTAGGAAGTAAGGCTATTACCCGAGCCAAAGGGGCTCGAACTCAGGTAAAATCTTCGTGTCATCCGCAGCTCATGGACGCCGAATCCCCGCCAGGAGTCCCTAGGGTTTTCGCCCTCTAGGTTTAGCCACCGCCAAGACGCCCTCCTTCCGAACAAAACCCGGTCTGCATCCTCCGGGCCTGTCAGGTGGAATACGCCGACAGCCGTGGTCCGACGAAAATAACGCTATTGCCGACGAAAATAACTATTTTCGTCGGCAATGGTCTTATTTTCGTGGGCTTCTGGCCCACGAAAATTTTCAGGATTCCTGTAGTGCCTCCTACTCTCGTCGTCATGGAAGTGGTTCTACATTAAGGGTTGTTTAAGAACTTGGCTTGTACAATGAAGATGGTGAACATGAAGTTGAGCCTTTCTATATGACGATGAGAATGTTGATGATGATTATGGTGCTCCACCTAGTCCTCATGATAATGAGAGTGATGGAGATGGATCAAACAAGGATTTGAATGGTTTAGAATTAGAAATAGATGTTTGGGTGCTTGTTTTGGTGATTGTGACTATGATTTTCTTATGGACTTGTGGTGGCAATGTATGATTTGTCCTTCTAAACAATATTAGCTATCGGTAGTAATGTTGCTATTTACTTGTTTAAGACTCATATTTGCTTCCCTGCTTAATTGACATCTTGTTAGGTTGTTGTGCTATTTATTTGCATCCATACAAGACACAAGCAAGGTGCAACCACTCCATTCCTTCGCTCGGGCGCCACCTCCGGCTGCCGCCTCATAAGCTCCTCTCCTTGCTTGGGTGGGACACCGAGGCCTTCTCCCCAGCCGCGTTATCCCCCATGCCGCTAGCGCTTGTAGATCTCCATGGTGGCGCTCGATCCGGACTATCCCCACCACGATTTGGCGCTCCCAAGGTAGGGAATGGCGCAGATGGGGGCGACAAGGAGCTCACGCTTGAGGAGTTCAAAGAGCAACTTCAGAGGATGTTGGGGCTAGACTACTGATCGACGCTCGACGCCTTAGAAGGCCTGTTCAAGCTCCTCGGCGTAAGCCTTCTCTTATAACTCTGTGTGTTTACCTTATTTGGTTTTCTATTAGGGTTCCATTTGTAGGATTTGTCCCTATGGTTGTATGGTTTCGGATTATTGCTCTAAGTTGGGAGTAGCTCACCACAAGTAATTTTGTAGTTCGTTAATTTGGTACTACAAGATCGCCTCAATTTGCTTGCCTTTTTCCCTCTTCTACGAATTTGAAGTTATTAATCGTGACATCCTGCACAAATTTTTGCCCTTGCCGCCGGAAAAGATCCATGATCCGACTTTCAAGGAAGATTTATGGTCTACTCTACTTGAGAGGAGCTATATCAACCAACTCAGATCCTTTTCAGGTTTTCCACTGCTAGGATACAAGTGGTACATATCATAATTGCAAAAGAACGCTATAGAAGTAATAATGTATGTGTTAAATATGATGCGTACCAAGCGTGCACCAAGCATCATTCAAGAACCTTTTTGTGAGGATTCAACAACTTATTTGATTTTGTTTGAAGGATAAAATAGTTGTCTAAATTAGGTTGTGTCCTTACTTGATTTTTATTTCTTGTCCGAGTTGGTCTTCTGGCGATTAATTTGCTTACTGTGTTCTTGGAGGTGATTCCAATGCATAAAACACTTGGTTTGGAACTACACGTGTTGCTCTGTCTTATGCGTTGTGCTAGACCTAACAAGCTTCACACCGTAGTTTCTTGAACTTGGTTTTTCAAGCACATCCATCTTATTGTAGTTGTTAGTCCTTAGTCCTCTATGAGTTGCATTGAACATCACATCTAAATTTTCTAGCTATCCTCAATTACTTGGGACAAAGAAATGAACAACTGTGATTTATATTTTGAGCAATTACACATAATAAAGAACTACTCATCTTTTCCTATGGATAGTGGAAACCCATGGGCCTATTCAAATTGTTAACTTCTCAAAGAGTTGGTATTGTCTTTCGCTTCTGAGAGGTTTAATATGCTCCTTTCGCAATTAAATTATGTAAAATCAAGAAGAATGCCTATGATCCTGCATCGTCAAGTGAGCTTGTTGCTTTAAACATCACATTCTAGGTTGTTTGAGTACCATTTCATTAGATGAAGATGCAAAGTCTCTAATTGGTGGGTTTAAGCGGCGACTTGCTTTGGCAATTCAACTGGTATTGTTTGTATTGATTTGTTATGAGTTTATCTTTTTTTTTAAATGCAAAATGGCTAATTGTTTGTTGTGCCTTCTGTTATTTTCTATCTGTAGGTTCAAAGTCTTAATCTGTTGTGCCTTCTGTTATATGGAATATGATTAGAATATATAAGAGAGACAATAGGCAGTGTGATATGGAGAGTACTGTTGGAGGGGGAGGAGAAATGGAGAGGTATTTTTTTAGAGAGTTCTCCAAATATGGCTTTTGGATAGTGTTCTTGGAGATGTTCTTAATGTTGTAAATATTGTGGCATTAGCAATTTTATCATGACAATAATCCCAAGCAAGTTAAATAACCATGAATTATCATTGTTAACTAAGCATAAGCATAGATACTGAATCAACACTACACCATGCCACACTTTTGCCAACACATGGTACAGTCGGCAAAAGGCACCTTCCCCGACGGAAAAACTGGTTAAAAAAGTTTAGCCGACGGTAACTAAACGATGTAGTAGAAGCGATCGGTTTAGGCTTTGCAAACAGATGATAGCTTTGCCGACAGATAAATTGATGGCAAAGATCTAAGTTTTGTTAATAGTTCCATCTTTGCTTGATTAATTAATATGAATTGTCGACACTTTACTTGTTGGCTAATCATTTTTCCCTCATAGACCAAAGCGGCTTTCTACACAAATTTTGTGTCAAGAAGGTGCTAACTGTAACATTCCAATTTTTCAATTTCTCAAATTTGAAATTTAAAATTTGAACCCCTGAAAATTTTCTCGAATTTAATCTAGCTTAAATGGAAATTTTAAAGTCAGCAGGAATTTAATTCGATTAAACTATACCTCAAATTAATTATTTCTTATTTTATTGGGTTCCTTATGCTTCATTTGATTTTTCTGTATTTTTGGTGATTTTTCCGATTTTGTTTGCTATTTATTTGGATTTATTGAATCTCATTCGGATTTACTGGTATTTTATCAAAATTCTTAAATCCGTTAATCTTTGTTGGGCTGGAAACGCTGTTCATTAGCGGCCTGTTCACGCACCGCCGGCCCAAACTCCCGAAAACCCTAATCCCGCGGCCACCGTCGATTTTTCATCCGACGGCTCGTATCAGCGCCGACGCCCAAACCCTAAACCTAATCAAACCCTAACCGCCCAGAATAAAGGCAAAATTACCTGACCCATCTCAATTTCCGCGCCTATCTCCGCAAACCTAGACTATTTAAAGCCGCACCGGCTTCCGTGCCGCGTTCTCCACCTCGCGCCGCACCTTTCCCCTCTACTCTCGCCGCCTGAGATGCCGTCTGGAGTCTGCTAACCCTCGCCGAAGTTTCGCCGTGAAAACCGAGCCTTCTCCGCCGAAGTTCTTCTTCTCCGGTGAGTCTCCGGTGACGAGTATTGTACCGTTGAGTTCACTTCGTCAACCTCTACCCGAATCACTAATTCTTTCGTCCGATCTGCCATTCTATTGCCGTTTCGCGTATCGTCTTCTCCGCCTCCGTCGAACCAAAGCCGCCCCTCGCCGTCGAGTGCTTTGGGTCTTCTCCACCGTCTGATCGTCAACGAGCAGCTCGGATCTTCGCCGCACTGTGTCGGTAAGCCTCCTCGAGCCAGCGCCTTGTCATCTACCACTTCATCGCCAGGTGTAGGGCATGTGTTCGCCACATTTGCGCTAGGTCACCGCCACGCCCATACGTGTCCGTCCCCGTCACCACCACCTCACCGCCATAACCCTGCGGATCGCCACGTGTTCGCCACGTACATGCCGCATGGGTGCACGTCAGTGCCACGTGGGCCCTAGATGCTCACATGGCGCCCACGTCGCCTCCACCGCAGGTGCTAGATCTGCGTGGCGCACATGCAAGCCATGTGGCCGCCACATCATCGCCACGTGTGCCCTAGTACCCCAGGTGTCAGCCACGTCATCATGCCACCTCGGCGCCACGTCAGCACTATTTCGCCCGTAGTTGCCACGTCATTTGCCACGTTGGTGCCACATCAGCGCCACGTAGACCCTAGTTTCCACGTTGTCACCACGTCAGCCGTGCGCTCCTCGGTGAACCGAGTCCGCCGTGGACCGTGTCTATGACACAAGGGCCCCGCATGTCAGCGCTAATATTTTCTTTTCCCGATTAATTCCCGAATTTCCGAATCTCAGCCAATCGCAGCCCGACACGTGTCATCCCTTATCAATTTTCTGATTTTCTCTCCATTTAAACTTCGGAAGCCCTGTTCTCCTCCGTTCGAACTCCGATTTGAACGATTCAAATTTCTAAATTCATCTAAAATCAAGATCTATCTGTTGGTGTCATTTTTATGAATTTTTGAATTTTATTTATTTCTGTGTATTTATTGCTTTGTCTCGTTTTGCGTGTTCCGCGTGTAGACAACGCGCCGGTTGAGAGAGAAGAGTACCCAGCAGAGGTTGCAGCAGCGGGAGAGGGTGAAGGCAAGTCTTCCTTGACCATGTTGAACCCAAGTTTATGAAATGCTATTTTATTTTTAAATTATTGCATGCTATTTAATTTACGTATCGTACTTTAATGACATTTTAAATGCCTAGATAATGCCACATTGTTATACCCACATTGATATTCATCATGACAGCCATTGACACCCTAGGAAAATTAAGTATCATTAATGATAATCATTTTTGGTATTATGGGAGCAGAGAAAATGCTTAGCCATGCATAATCACGTCGGTACCTTACCATGATGGAAATGATTTCATTCTTGATTCAAAATGAATTGTGGAAATTATGGCAATTGGTGTTGCGGTATTAATTTGAAATTAAAAGTGAAAAATGATTTAGACCGGGCGGAATTGGTTGAATGGCGGTGCGGGATGCACAAAATTTTGGAATGTGATTGTCGCCCTAGTCAATTAAGGACCGATCGTGTGGACACCATGGGCCATGCTATCTGATACAACCACATGTCTATATGGGTGCGACACGGCTAAGTAATTTGCATGTATCGTTATTTGACTTCGCCCGAAGGTGTGTGCGGGTTTGTCGGTGCGACACTTGCAAAGCGCAAGAGGGGCTTCGGATTTGGCGGAGGTAGCCCTACCGGTGGTGGAACCTTAGCGGGTGAAGTCGGTGGCGGTATGTGCATTGTAAAGGCCTTGTCATGATCTCTTGCCGACACACCAAAGGAAGTGTATTCTTGGCACGGCAAAAGCGGGTTGATCATGTCGTGTGGGTAAAGTGTACCAGCTCTGCAGAGTCTTAAAAACTACTTGAGTAGCCGTGCCCACGGATAAGGGCAAGCGTGGAACGCTTTCACATAGTAGATTTTCTGATTTTTGGTTTTAAATGGAAAAATGATGATTTGGTTTAAAAATGGAAAATGTGGTTGGGAATCCGTGAGCGGCTAGAGCTCCCGGAGGTTTTAGTTTGGCGGCTAGAGCCAACCAGGTAGTTGGAACCTGGAAAATTGTTATACTTCAAGTTTAATTATTTATGCTATTTACATTTTTGTTAAATGCTGCTTCATGAAATTATTACTTGTATTTAAATTTCAATTTCGCTTTATGCAAATGAACCCTATAAGCTTCCTTTGTTCAAAGCCATGCATTTAGTTACTTGCATTAAGTTTCCGAGACTTGCGAGTATGTTGCATACTCACCCTCGCGTTTCATTGCGGGGCTGCTTATTCCATAAAGCAGATGAAGACATCTGTGGTGAAGACTTTGATGAGGAGGATCAGCCGGACTACTAGGGAGTGTACCCCAGTCGGTTGCCTGTGGGCATACGGATTGGCTCTTTTTGTTCTACCTTTCCGCTGCTACATTTTCACTTAAGCCGTAAGGCTCCATACTTGTAATAATGTGATGATGTTGTTTACACTCTTTTACTTATTACTGTTATTTACTTTTGATATGTCTGTGTTATCATCTTTATGACGATTTGTGTGCGCTTAGTCATTCTGGACTAGCGCGGTGGAAACACAGAGGGGTTCGGATTTGGTAAATCCGGGTCCCCACACCAACACACATGACATACAAATTAATTAAATATGCAATATATACAGAACCAATTCCACATTAATTATCCACCATTGAATTGACATACACACTTGTACATGCAAATAGTGCCACTCACATATATAACCATATACATACACAATCACAGTTCAAATAGTCACTTCAACATGTAAATAATGCAACACATATATCTCCACCACAGGGTTTGATAAACATATATCCTTCAAATAATTAGTTAAGTTGCATACATGCCCGTCCAAAATAAGTAACAGTCAGTGAGAGGTAATGAGCTAAGTCTCAGCCTAGTAAATAAGGGTATACATTTTCACTAAAAGAGAGGATGCATACACTTCTCTAGCTACTAGTTAACATTTCTAACCATAAATAGCACTACTTCTTGCTGCACAAAAGGTTGCCACTCCAAAAACTTGTAGCACCTCCAACTACACAAAAGTTACTACTATACTCCAGAAACTTATCACCTTGTACTTGTGTACCTGCCATGATGAAGAAAAGGAATAATCGGCAAAAACAATGAATCTTTGGATGGAGGGAAGATTTATTATTGGAACATAAACCCAAAAACAAACTAGAATCAGAACTCGGGCCATTCTTATCCATACAAAACAAGACGTTAAAACTCATATCAACAGACGAGATGGTTTAGAACACATGGAAAAAAAAGTTTGCTTCATCCCGATGAATCTTTGGACTATGAAACAGAGGAACCAGATACACATGTCTTTTTTTGTCTTCTTTCTTGTTTTCTCTTCTTTCTTTTCTCCTCTTTACTACATTATATAGAACTGTAATATGAGTTTACGCTAGCAATTTTAAAACAATGACTAATGGCAAAAGTAGGTTTAGTGCACTCAACCACATGAACAAATAACATGAATATGTATGATTCGAACTAACAACAAGTTTCACACCACACGACCCACGTGATGCCTAGATGCGATACAAAGTGTTAACATTGGCATCACCCAACCACACTAACACCACGACCAACTGCAGTTACCATCCATCGATTAATATAGTCAAGATTTTATTGACAAAGTGATACGTGTTCAATCGCGATTAGGATCACCGGTTCATCGACACATTCGAAAAGAAATACTATATTCCCATTCATAGAAAAGAAATACTATATTCCCATTCATACATCCTGAAATGGATGTCACTATGTTTCTACATTCTAGAACCTTTGATGACAAAGTGCAAATTTGCTACTACTATATACCACTTGAAACACCGGTGCGATTTGATTTACTCTTGAACTTTGGAGTCTCGCACACTTTGGTATATACAATTATAAATATGTGAATGTGCTGTAACACAACATTTAAGAAGTTTGTAAGTTGCTGCAAATCATTCCATGCTCTTTAGTTGGAAAGAAAGATGACCTTCTATCATCACAGCTGGCCGGTACATTTTTCTATTGTCAGTTTGCACTGTTTTGATTTTTTTTCTTGTCAGTTTGCAAAGGCGAACAGTACAAAATAATCAATCCGTTCAACAATAACGTCTATTCCGCACCAAACATGCACCTATATATCGTTTTCAGTACTCTCCCTTTCACCACGCTGCGTTATTCATTCTGTTCTTGAAATTTCCATATGAGCAGACAAAAGCAGCGATAATGGGTCGAATTAGCATGACGCAAAAGGTCAAAAATGGTCACACAAAAAGAAAGTATGATACAGCCATACGTGGATTGATCCTCTCGGCTGAGTAGTGCGCCCATGACGTTGCGCGCAGCAACAAAAGGCCTCAATTATGCCATGTACTTGGCACATACAGTGGATGATCCTGGCAACTTCATAGATTAACTAATGAATATATATATACACACACACAAGTATGTCTCGTTTGATCCTGATAAATCAAACTGCAGAGAATCAAATCGTATTTCAGCTATATATATTTGGACTCTTTAGAACAACCAGAACATGAACTTCTGATTAAACACATCAGTTCGGCAGTGTTACTTTACTTCTGCGGGCTTGCAATCATGATACCCAATTACCAAAAACATCGGATGCCCAAATCACACTATGAAATAACAACCTAAACTTTACCATACAAATGGTGAACACATGGGCATGTCAGATTTTTTAGAATCTGTCCAGCTTATGTTCTAGACAAGATACACTCCTTAGTTTGTGCAATGAAGCAGGTTTTTTATTTGGGAAAACCGGAGATTATGAGAAGATGAATGCGATTGGGACACTTCAAGATAAAAGCATGAAACTAGTGTGATAATGAATTGATTAGTACTTAGTAGTACCAAATCAAAGCGGATTTTGCATGTAGGCTTGTAGTTTGGAGGATAGTGTGTAAATTTCATCCACTTGAGAAGTCGAGGCGTCGAGGTCCCTCTCACCGAGCTGTCCTATTAACTCCAATCATCTAACCTCTGAATATGCACGATAAGTGTAGCAATTTAGCACCAACTACTGAATGGACACTAGTAGCAAGTAGTAGTATTCTATTACTACCTCCAATGTCACCAGTGAAACTTAATTTTGTCTCGGTGCACTTGGCATATATCCTATAAATGTTCTATGGCTTCCCAGTCGCCAGTTTGGAAGTAGTAGAAGCATCTTTTAGGGAATTTTGTTAAAAAACAATTTTGCATTGCAGTCATACGGAAATAAAGTATAGGCAATTAGGCATGGTTGCACCAAAATTTAAACCGCATTGAAAATTAAGTCATCAAAGTGAACATTTTAAATCCAGCTCATACCTATGATCACATGGGCACTTTAGCGCAAAAGATTACAACTCCCAAACAGTTAAAACATCTTTTGGTATTTAAGTACCTATCAAAGAGAAGAATTTAAATTTTATAAAAGGTGAAATAATCAAAGAGAAGGACTGGCAAGTTAGCAATTATACCAGGACTTGGATCTTTTGATTGCCTTGAAGACTTTTTGTCATCCTTGATCTATAACAAATTGGTAAGTTATTGTAGATGATAGACCATAAATTTCTTAGTCATATGGATGTAAGCTAAGGTATTACTCTGTCATGTGGCCACACGATGCATCTCCCACAAGCATCTCCAATGGACTGTAAGGCTCCATATGGGCGAGGTAGTATGGCATCCCTCATGAAAACATGATTGACAACTACCTCACAATATTGAATGCCAAGAGGAGTACCCCCTACAATAGATGATGGGTTTGTTGTTTGAATAGTTCCCTTAGCCACAGGAAGATTATAGGGCCTCACAACATTATATAGTATCACATCTCTTCCACCCTAAAGCATAAGAGTTTCAAAGACAAGGTAGCAAGTATGTTCTAGACATAAGGTAAACTATATATTGTGGGTTTAGCAATTACCTCTTCATCATGTGGTTCATCCGGAAAGACAACGGTATGCCTATTCATGAGCATATTTTCATCATCACTTAAGTGTATTTCATCCTCAGCTTGTGACACAATATCATCATTATCATCATCATGGTTCTCTGGTTCTTCCACAAGACTAGGTCGACTCATGAGTTCTAATAAAAAGAACAACTATGGAACAAGTATCTTGCATTAAAAATAAAGTTATAACAGAAAGGAATGACCAATTACCACTTGGGGGGAATTATTAGATCCATTTGGAGTATTGGAAGCATTTTGTTGCTGCTGGAGTAACTTCTCAAGTAGTTGTTTCATATTGTCCAACTGGATTTGTATAGCTTCCACTTTCTTATCAGATTGTCGACGTGCTTCAATTTCCATTTGAAGCCTTGTTGATGTGCATTTTTTGGCCCCAGGCATGTCCAACTCAGCAGGTGTTGGTCCCAAGCCAATAACACGAACATATCCATTCTTCTCGGGCCCACAAACATGGAAATAAGCATCACCTTCCTCTATACTCTTCTCTATTAGTTCAGGATGATCTCTGACTGCATCTTTAAGTGCATTCTATAGAAAATGAAGATATTAGAATAATATGCAGCATGTATGACAGAATGCTAACAGCAAGTGAAATCCATCACTTACAATTGTTGTTTCAGCTCCTTTGTGAGGTACTCCATTCTTGTGTGTGTGTGTGTGTGTGTTTTGATAAACAATTCATCTCTACGTGCGGGACGCCCTAGCTCTTCGCACTGCATTTTATTACCAACGGGTTTAATTCATTCAGTAATTGGACTCTAGCTACACAATCGGAATAATGGATACAATATGACAAAGAACGGTGCATACCATTTCATTACCAACACGTGCATGACTCTTACTTCCAGTTGTATGGTTTTGAACCAACTTTGACCGATTTGCTTTCCCTCTCATTGAACGGACCTATCATCAAGTGTTAATAGTGTTCATGATTCATATATAAAAATTCTAGAAATAGGGAATTGTAGCTTACGGTACGCTACGAGACCTCCAAATGATCAATTAGCCACATCCAATCCTCCTCATGCACTCTTTCATCACGTAATTCAAGCGATTCTTCACATGACATATCATCATCAAACACCTTCTTCAAATCTGATTTGAACTCCTTCCATTTTTGTTCTTGTCCTCATAAACCGCTTGAAGCAACCTTTGTCTATATCCCAATAGAGCTGCACAGGACATAAGTAGATAAGGTAGTAACAAATCACAAAGCTAAATCACTTCATAATTCATTTGCAACAAATTTCACTACCTGAGCATCTGTCCACAACTTATATTTTTGTCGTGGGCAAACCTTCCTCCAATCATCATGTGCAATCGGAAAGCCCTTTGTTCTCACAAGTGCACCAATAAAGTTAGCAAATTCAGTGCTTGAAGGTCCACAAGGCTGGCCATGTTCATTTATCTCTACTTTGAGTTTTGGCTTATTTTGTCTTGCAAATATATCAGCCTTTTTAGTTGGTCCTCTAACATTTTTCTTTTCTTGTACATAACTCTACATCAAAATGATATATCTAATGAGATCAACAATAAAAATACAGAAATTCATTTAAACCAATACAATCACTCACAAACATACCTTCATTCCTTGAGTCTTGCCATTCCTTGCCTTTATATGAGCACTTGCAAAGACTACTCCCATTCCCTGGTCAGTAGATCACCACTTGGAGTACTCCCATTCATTGGTTGTAGATCAGCCCTTGCATTCCCCGTGTAGATCAATTAATCTTGAGCTTGTTAATCTTGAGTTGTTCGTAAGTTGAATTGTAGCATCGGTTACCATCCCCTTTTTCTGTTGCCTCATAGCATCTACCTTTCTCTTTTTCTTTGTCATTGATGGTGAGGTAACTTCTTGTCCAAGCTCTTGAAGTTGCAAAGCTTTGATCTTCATCTGATTGGCCAGGACATTTGCATTCCTTTGTGATTCATATTCGCAAACTGGAACGCCCTTTCTTTTTTCTCCTGCAGTCACCATCTTTCCTCCTGAAAATATTTAATAATGGTTCAGTAATCATAATTCAACAGGCTGTAGATGCAAGTATAGAAGAAAGCAAAAAAAAGAACAACCACAAAATATGAATGATAAATTGTTACACCATGCAATTGCTACTTACTTCCTCTTTTTTTCAGAAACAATGGTCCCATCTATATCTGTCCTGACATAGACCATATCTTGAAGAAAAATATTCAGGTCATACACTTTTGTATGCAGATCAGGAATTGGACTATGAAACTCATTTTGATGATCTATTTGTTCACTGTCGCTTGCAGCCATGTCATAGATTTCTCGTGGTTTGGATCGAACAACAGCACTCCATTCTCTATCAACAGGATCTTGAACATAGTAAACTTGTGTGGCTTGCGATGCTAAAATAAAAGGCTCATCTAATAATCTTTCTCCTGTATTGAACAAATGATTGAAATTAACGACTGTGATCCCAAATTGATCTGTTTTCACCCATGTATCTTGAATGCGGTTGTCAACCCAATCACATTTGAAGAGCACTATATTTCCCTTATTGCGATAGTTCAGCTCAATGATTTCTTTGATCCTACCATAGTATGTCTTGTTACGCACTATCGGGTCCGTGTTTCCATTTTCAAAGCAAGAGGTTTGGGCAACTAGAGCTACCCCACTATTTTGAAACGACCTACCCTCATCACTAGAGTGTGTATGGAAATTGAACCCATTTATAGTATAGCTACTATACATTGTAGCAATCATGAATGGCTCACTGGCCAAAATTTTCATCTCTTAGGTACTTCGATACCATTTTCAACTAACCCTTCCACATGTAATACGTAACATTCTAATCAACTTAAATTCTATTAAAACCTAACAACAACAATTTGAAACACAAATGGTTGGTCATGTACTGACTTACATGCTTTCTAAACCACTCATGAAACATTTCATGATGAATACTATTGATTTTATCTGATTGCGATGGCCAATTGAGCGAAGGTACTCAATATGCTTGCTGAAAATGTTTTGTAAAGTTAAAAGACTGAGAAATATACATATACATAAGGGTAATGCAATCTATAAAAATAAGTTTGAGCAGCTTACTTCAAGTATGGTTCTATGTTGTCATAGTTGAACAACACATATCTATGTGCTTGAAGCCATGTCTTATAGTCTATAGATGTAGTGCACTTGCGCTCAAACCTCGCCAAGGCTTGAAAGAAAGGATTGATATTGCACATTGCATTATCCAAATCCTCACCATTTTTTACTTGCCTAGTAAATCTGGTCTCACAACCACGTAGAAATTGTGAGCAAAATGTAAGACTCTCATCAAATTTATAAGACTCACAAATTGATCCTTCGGATGACTTTTGGTGCGAACATAGCCTTTTAACCTCATCAAAAACCTAAGAATGAATAAATTTTAAGCAGTATAAACTTAACCATAGTCTACAAGTTAAAAATAGGTACTATTAGTGAAAATAGTTATATAGTACCTCTCTATTGCCCACATGCTACGATACTGTACTGGACCACCAATTCTTGCTTGAGCAGGAAGATGAACCATCAAGTGTACCATGGTAAAAATGCGGTACAAATATAGTTTCTAGAATGCTTAGTGTCTCAAATTTATTTCACCTCTAGTTTACGCATATCACTTACTCGAATAGTAGATGAGTATATTTTCTTGAAGAAATTGCTCACACGAATTAGTCTTTGCGATTACTCGTGTTGGCAATATCCTTCGTACAGCAAGTGGAAGTAATTGTTGCAACAAAACGTGGTTGTCATGGCTCTTTAGTCCAATCAATTTCATTTCTGAAACATGCACATTATTGTGTATATTTGATGCAACACCATCTGGAAACCTCACATCCTTCAATACTTGGCAAAACAACTTCTTCTCATCTGGACTCATTGCATATAGTGCTGGAGGCATGTAGAACCTATCATCAACATCGACGGGATGAAGATCGTGTCTAATGCCAAGGTTTCTTATGTCCAAGCGAGCATTTAAATTATCCTTTGACTTGCCATCAATGTTCAAAAGTGTATTAACAATGTTATCACATACATTTTTCTCAATGTGCATAACATCGAAATTATGTCTAAGTAATAGATCCTTCCAATATGGTAACTTAAACCAGATAGATTTCCTTTTCTAAGAAAGTGGTGCCTCATTTCTAACCCTACGTCGCGGGTTTGCTGGCTTCTTTGTAGTTGGATCCTTTCCAAAAGTTGTGTCCATGTTTGCTGTAAGCTCCAAAATTTCCTCTCCACTAAGTGGAGTAGGTGCCGCCTATGCTCCTCAGTACCATCAAATAGTTACATGAGAGACCTAAATATGTGGTTGTCATATAAGAATCTACGATGGCACATGATGACATACTTGCCTCCCTTTTTAGTTGGAGAGAACATTCATGTGAGTGGCAATCCGGACAAGCAACTTTACAGAGGTAACAAGCGCATGCAAATAGCCTAGACCGGGAAGAATCGAGATCTTTGCATAATATGGCGAGACGCAATTGGAAGCACTCATCCTTAGAAGCATCATATGTCCTAACACCATCAACAAACATATCTATCATATCATTGACAAGTGACTCAAGATAAACATCCATATCAGCCCCCGGTGCCTTAGGACCAGGAATTACTAGAGAGAGGATAAAATTTGTTTGCTTCATACACTTCCAAGGTGGCAGATTGTATGGAATCAAAATAACGGGCCAAATGCTATAAGTTGAATTGTAGGTCCTAAAAGGACTAAAGCCATCACTAGCCACAACAAGTCTAAGATTTCGACTATCTGAGGCAAACTCTGGATATGTAGAGTCAAAATCCTTCCAAAAAGGAGCATCTGCTGGATGCCTAAGCAAACCATCTTTCGTGCATTCTTCATCATGCCACCTTGCATCAGTCGCTGTTTTGGAGGACATAAAGTACCTTTGAAGCCTTTTCTTTATTGGAAAGTACCGAAGTACTTTCATAGGAACTCTATGCACACGTTTTCCATTAGGACTTTTCTTTTCTGATTTCCACCTTGAAGTGTTGCACTTTGGACAAACATTTTTCTTTTCATGCTCTTTCCAAAACAATACATAATCATTATCACAAGCATGGATATTGGTGTACCCAAGACCAAGGCATTTTACTATATTTTTGGTTGCATTGAAGTTTTTAGGAAGTAATGACCCTTCGTAAAACATCCTTAAGTAACTCTAGTAGCATGTCAAAACTTTTATCACTCCACCCTCCAAGAAATTTTATATGCGATAATCTAATGATGAAACGAAGCTTTGAAAAGTTTCTCTGACTGGGTAAAATTCTTTGCAAAGATCTTCTACCAACCTATAAAAGGATTCCATATCCTCATCATCTTTGCTCTTCATTCCTTCTAAGTCACCCATATCATCTAAACCCCCACTAAGTCTCAAGTAAATCGAGATGTCATCTTCTTCATTTGACTTTTGTACTTCTACTCTGTCAGGCTGCTGGATATTTGACAAATAACTGGAGCTTGGTTCTCCATGGTTCAACCAAGTTATGTACCCTTCAGTAAACCCCTCACAAATTAAATGCTCACGAACTAAATCACTAGCTCTCCAACAACAGTTTTTACATGCCTTGCACGGGCATAATATCTTTCTTCCTTTAGCTGAATTACGAAAAGCAAACTCCAAAAACTTGTCAACTCCTTTTATATATTCATCAGTATGCCTAGGCATATCCATCCAATTTTTATCCATGATGCACTTTGACAGAACTTGAGTCTAAATATTGAAATATATGAGCAAACACACCTAGATAGCAACACAAAACCTCAGATATGTCTCATTTATGCACATTCAAACAACAAACTGAATTTATAGCACATTGAATTGGAACCAAAGACCGAAGAAAACAAACATACCAATCACTAGCTATCCGATGAAGATGAGAATGTTGTCGATAAAATGTTGATCCTTCAACCCTCGGTCCTCCCTCTCAAAATTAACACCGGCAACCTCAAAGCACAACTCCAACAAATCAAACATCAATTTAACAGAACACTGTATTGACAAAAGGCAGGTTTATAAACTAAAATAAGATGAGCAAGAACAATTGTCTCTTGTAAACAAAAAATCATGACAGATTTAACAATAGCCTAGTGTCACTTGTTAGCAACTCAGCACAACTGATTGCTAAACATTTACCAGGAAAGACACTGGTCATGAAGAAATCTATAATGTAACTAGGAATGTTGGTAAAACGAAAATGATCAGGAAAGACACTGATCAGTTGTAACTTTAGCACTATGTGTAACACACCGGCACCCACGTGCCCTGAATGTTACACCCTTAACAAATGAGCAAGCCAAAGACACTAAATAGCAGATGCAGAACCATACTATCATGGTAGGGGGCTACCAAAATTTCTCGAAAATTTCGGCAGCACCTCTCCTAAAATTAGGACATCCACTCAGCAGACAGAAGATGATAAACGGATAATAATAACAATGTACAACAAGATATGGTACCACTTCCCACCAAACAACCAAGTACCTTCAACTAACCATAAGTACAAGAGAACAACATGATTAAAGGGATAAACAGGATACACAAAAAAAAGGAGGCCACTAATTTCACTAGTACACTAAGGAGGCAACCACATAGCATCATTACTTACAATTTACCTAAACAAAATCAGATTCCATTACCCATAGAGACATAAGCAAAAGAAGGTTCACACAACTATTTGAGCTACATTTAGTTGGTGTGAGTGAAGTGCTAACCCAAACCCCACGATGCCGCTCGGGAGGAACCTAAAATAAAACAACAAGCAACAAGTGTGAGTTTCAATCAAGCAAGGCACATATCAACTCATGACAAAGCACTTCACTCATCAACTCATGACAAAGCACTTCACTCATCAACAAGTGTGAGTTTCAATCAAGCAAGGCACATATCAACATTTGAGCTACATTCAGGAAGATGAAACCACGCCTACATGTTGGACATGTCATTTAAAGAAAATCAAGCAAGGCACATATCAACTCATGACAAAGCACTTCGGAGATGCTAGTTTCAATTTCAATGTTAATCACTCAGGCTTTAATATGTCTGGTAATCAATAGTTTAGATCATCTCACAGAAATATTTTTTTCCATGTGTAAGAATGAAAAGAATAAATGAACAGCCTACACAGTTTGGATGGAAATGTTCAATTGAGTATGCTGATTGAATGCTCAAGGAAATTGAGTTGCAGAATCTCATGCAAAGATGAGGAAAAAAATGCAATCATACCTACTGTTAATTGGAAGAACTCTTGTAGGTCCAGCCCTTGCTCTGAAAAGATTCAAATACATACGTGTGACTGCATTAGTGGATAGTGAACACCATTTCATGGTGAATAAAAGTTAAAAGGGTAGAGAGTGTTCTGTATTACTTCTCACATTCCAAAGTGTAAAACATTAATGGCTAAAGGTTACTTCTCAACCTTAAAACAGAAAATAAAGAAACGAAAGGTTACTTCTCTATAAAGGAAAACACTAGATCCAAAAGTCGATGTCTATCCAGGTCCTATTTGATTTTCCACATTGGGATCCTAAAGGAAAACACTAGATCCAAAACTAATGACATTTCCACCTCTCAAACTAAATACCAAATGAAGCAAATCGTCCATAAGCCTTCCGCGTTCAGGTGGTGTTTCGACAGCGAATTTGTTTTAGAGCAAAAGGGCATCAACCTGATGTCCCAGGTTCCATTTCCAGAACCATCAAAAGTACATCCACAAGAGTTTTACAATCAAAGCAAATGGTCATTCATGACCTACCAGCACCGCTCACAAGACCAAAACAAAATTATCTCTTCACGTTGCCAAAACTACCAAAGTAAACCCAGAACTGCCTAACATAGCGCCAAGCAAACAAAACTACTACTACTTGAGCATTTTTCAGTCCAGAAACAGGGAACCAAGCATTTTTCAGTCCAGAAACTACTGCTACTACTTGAGCATTTTCAGTCCAGAAACTGCAACGTCCAGCAGCAAAAACCGAAACTCTATCTTCCAGAACCACATCATTCGACAGCGAAATTATCAATTGAAACTCAGAGAAACGAATCTTGGCTCTTACCTCTTCGCCGGATGGGTTGGGGACGGCGGGGCCTCAACCAGCTGGAGCCTTGAGGAGGCGATGCGGCCGCCGGATGGGTTGGGGACGGCGGGGCCGCAACCGGCTGGAGCTTGGAGGAGGCGATGCGGCCACCGGATGGGTTGGGGATGACGGGGCCATAGCCGGTGTAGGAAGGCGTCTGGCCGGTGGAGGAAGCGTCTGACCGCCAGATGGGTTGGGGACGGCGGGGCCGCAACCGGCTGGAGCTTGGAGGAGGCGATGCGGCCACCGGATGGGTTAGGGGCAGCGGGGGCATAGCCGGCCAGAGGTGGCGATCTGGCCATTTGGAGGAAGCGATGCGGCCGGCTGGACTGCAGCGATGACTGGGGACTAGGGTTGGAGGCGGTGCGGGAGATGGGGACTGGGTTCACTCACGGGTGTGGGTGTGTTGTTTTTTTAGGGTTGAGAGGGAAGGTTGGGGAAAACGCCCGCGCAGGTGATCGATAAGGCCCTCTTTGGCCAAAAACTTTAGACTAGATCGATCTCCGCGTTATTGTGCCAAGGCCAATCAATCTTTTCGCTAGCTACCTACACACCCATTCGCCGACATATTAACTGTAGTTCAACTAGGCTACGCCGACAGATAAACTGTCTACTATTTTTTGCCGACACATTATCAGCCAAAATAAAAATGCCGACACATAACACGTTGCTCCATTATACAATTGCCAACAGACGAGGTGACAGTAGAAGGTCTGATTATTGCCCACAGATTATATGTCGCCAATATTAGCCTTTTGCCAACAGTTCACAGTGGCCAAAAGTGTGCCATGGTGTAGTGCAAGATATTTAACAATATCAAAGCAGACATGTTCATAAATTAGTATTTACGCAATTTAATAACAATGATGAATAAAGGAGACATCACAACTAGCAAAATGTTCAAATTGTTTTTAGATTGTTCTCAGATTTTGGGTTGCCTCAAAAGGGCCCTTCTCGCCACTAGGGACAAGATCACAGACTTATTTGTGGCAACCTTACCTCAATGAAGATAAAACGGCTTTTCCAACACTTGACAGATACAAGAAACTAATCAATTGAGAACATTCTACTAATATATCTAAATGAATCTAAATTTAGACAAGCTGTGAAATCATGTGCTGAAAAATTGGCTGAGTAATGAAATTGGCATTGCAAAGTGGTTGCGATTATGGCATATGTGGTGCTTGTGCATATGCTGTTTGAGATGATTGTTTGATATGTTGGTGATAACATGATGATGGTTTTGCTTGATGCAACGCGCTCGTGTGAGTGGTTGCATGGATTGACTTTGAGTCAAGTCGTGGACTTG
This sequence comes from Guadua angustifolia, assembly GCA_036346375.1. Lineage (NCBI taxonomy): Eukaryota > Viridiplantae > Streptophyta > Magnoliopsida > Poales > Poaceae > Guadua > Guadua angustifolia. The sequence continues at coordinate 57,793,134 of CM070503.1, read as the reverse complement.
TGCTCGGATTTGTTTGATATGTTGGTGATAGCATGATGATGGTTTTGCTTGATGCAACGCACTTGTGTGAGTGGTTGCATGGATTGACATTGAGTCAAGTTGTGGACTTGTGCTCGGAATTGTTTCTTGTTTACTCATGTGTAGGTGTTGCTCGAGGACGAACGTGGTCGATAACGGGACCGGAACTAGGTTCATGGAGGAACTGAGGTTCGGGACTAGATTCAGGGAGGAATCGAGGTCTTAGTGGTCAAGGATGTCATGCGGGACTTCGGGCTAGAGAACATGCACATGGAGGCTGGTTAGTCACGTATTTACAGCATGTGGGTTGTACATACGTGCAAGAGTTGTTTTTGGCCACGTTGAGCCAGGTTGAAATGTATACGAACTCTTTCCATGTGGGAAGTGGAGTTGTATTCAATCTCTTTATATTTGCTCTATATAAATAGGGGGAGGTGTCTCCTATTTATGTAGAGAGCCAGGTTTTAGGGTTTGTACTCTTTTGTTTGGAGTACTGTTAGACAAAAAGAAATAAAATATCTTTCTTACGACTCGAGTGTCTTGTGCATTGCGGCGAGGGCTTTTCCGGCGTCTGAATTTTGAGTCGCTGATTGCTTCCGACGTTGTGGCTGCATGCAACTGCAAGCTTTAGCACCTTGAGGCTCCCTAGCTACTAGAAGTGTTTCACGTGCATGCAAGAAGACCTGCGCTAATTTGGTCCATTGTTGATTCGCGTTTTTCTGTCATTTGGTTGCTTCAATCATCTTACAAAGGTAATATCTCTTGATTCATAGATCCGGTCGATTTGATTTTTGTTGGGTTAGATTTGTAATTGAACTTAGTTTCTACAGTTAAAATTTCACATAGATCTAACGGTTGGATCTTCAGGAATTATTGTTTTAGTGAATGTGTGTCAGTCTGCTCGCCCGATTGCTCGCGTGGTCGCCTAGATTCAGTCATCTTGCGAAGGACATACTTTAGATCCATAAATCTGATTGACCTGATTCTTTTTGTGTTACCTGAGGAATTGAGTCTAGCTTCTACAGTTAAAATTTTACGTCAATCCAACGGTGGGATCTCTGGGAATTTCTATTTTTGTGAACTGGTCGCCAGTCTGCTCGCTTGGTCGCAGTCGATCATTGCTCGTCGCCTAAATCGTCGTCGTCGCCCAAACTGGTCGTCCAAGTGCTGTACTGGTTGCCCAAGTGGTCTGCTAGTCGCCTGAGACTACTCTCATCGCCATTTGATTGCTCTCTTGTCGCCTAAATCGTTCTCTTGATGCGCTGATCGTCTCATGGTCTCTCAACTGCATAAACTGGTCTCTCAACTGTGTGAACTGGTCTCCTGACTGTTTGCCATCTATGTGGATTGGTCTCCAAATAATTTGAGTTTAAATTGGGGTGTGTTAGAAAAACAAAGTTCTAAAATTTGATTTTAGCTTCCGCGCAATCATTCACCCCCCCTCTGATTGCTACATTAGTATATTTCGATCCTATAAGTAGTATCAGAGCCTAGTTCTTTTTCTAATTGATCTTAACCGGTGATTAGAAACTGTATCGATGGATAGGTATTCGACAAAACCTTGTGTTTTTATGGTGTTGATTTTCGGTTTTGGAAAGCAAAGATGGAGGCATACATTCAAGCTCGGGGCTTTGCAACTGGGGAAGGTATACAAGCCATATCAAGTTCACGAGAATGATGAAGTCAATGACACCAATCGAGCACATCTTTGAAGCAAACAAAGAAAGCACGGAATTTGATCATCCAAGGATTGGGAAGAAGTGACTTGATCGTGTGATCCATCTCAAGTCGTCAGATATGAGGTATGGAAATCCTTTGTGATTATCATGAGGATCTAACACTATCAAAGAGGTTCATCAAGATATATATAAGAAAGAATATATGCGATTTGAGATGAAGCCTGGTGAGTCACTAGATGATTTCTTTGCACGGTTCAATAAGATTCTTAGCAATTTACTTGCTGTTGGGGTTTTCTTTGATGAAGCTACTAATGCTAGACAATTACTTGGTGCATTAGACATGTCTATTTGGGAGATAAAAGTTACATCCATTAGAGAATCTACTGTTATGAGTGAACTTACTGTAGATGTTCTTTTCTCTAAATTAAAAACTCATGAATTGGATATTCTTGCTAGGAAGAATGATCATAAATCAATTGCATTGACCTCCCAATCTAGCATATCTCAGAATAACGCTTCTTCAAGTTTTGCTCTGTCTTCCTTGTCTTTTCTAACTGATGAACAGATTGAAGAATTTTCTGAAGAAGACTTGGCACTATTCTCTTCTCGTTTTAATAAAGCTTTGCAGAATGTGAGAATGAGGAAGAGAGTTGGTGGTGGTCCTCCAAGATGCTATGAGTGTGGTGATTTCAACCACATTCATTCAAATTGTCCTAAACTTGCAGATAAAGCATCATGGGAGGAGAAGGACAAGGACAAAAGAAAAGAGAAGAAGTTCTCTCCAAGCGATAGAAAGAAGAAGAGCTTCATCAACCGCAAACTTGTTCTCCGAGTCCTTTCTGCTCTTGAACAAGTCAATTTGAGCGATGTGGATTCGGAGAGGAGTGAAAATGACACAATAGCTCCAAGCAAACATGAATTGATAGGGTTGTGTCTCATGGCTAGAAGTGATAAAAGCTTCACTGAGGACGACATGACAACAACTTCAATGAGATAGAACCTTCTTACGATGAATTAGCTATTGATGTTGCTCGTCTTGGTAAATTGCTTGATAAACGCAATAAAAAAATTAAGAAACATGATGTTGTTGTAGAATCTTTGAATGCTGAAATTGCTAGACTTAAATCTTTGATTTCTGATGATGATGCTTGCAAATCATGTGACTTGATTTACAATGAGCTTACTTTGCTTAGGAAAGAACATGTTACCTCGTTAGAGTAAGTCAATGCTGAAAAGAAGGAAAATGAGAAACATGTAAAAAATGCTAGCTGTTCAACTGTTGATTTGCATGATACAACTCACTATTCTAAATGCTCCACTCTAGAATTGAAGTTGCATGATGCAAATGCTAGAGTTTCTCAAATGACGGATGCTCTGTTCACTCATGAGGTTCTTTCATGCTCAACTTATCGCAAATAAAAAGGAAAAGTAGACGCTCCTTGTAATAACTGTTTAACTCTTTCTCAAAAAGTTGATTATTTGGAAAAATCTTTAGAACGTTTCACTACAGGAAAGAAAAATCTAAACATGATTTTGGATCAATCAAAAGTTAGCACTCATCACAAAGGTTTAGGTTTTGATTCTTATGCTCATCATAAATCACATGCTTCCACTGTTGTTAAGACACTTAAAAGTGGAAAATTTTAAATTGTCAATGAGCCTAAGAAAACTGTTTTTAAATCTGCTGGTGTTTTATCTTCTATTGTGATGAATGCAAATGTTGCTTCTACTGTTAAAGCTAAACATCATGTTAAGTATAATTGCACTCATTGTGGTAGAGATGGATATTTAGTAGATTTTTGCTTTAGACTAGCCAAACAGCAAAAGAAAGAAAAGGCTAAGGCTAGGTCTAATTTCAGAAAGACACATTTTAATCCTCATTTTGTGCCTAAGGTGATGCAAACACCTTTTGTTGCAAGAAATACGGGAAAAAGCAAAATTGATTCTGTACACAAGTATTCTCGTGTTGTGCCTACTTGTCGTGTGTCTCAGTACTGGATTCCTAAACATCTTATTTCTAACCCCAGTACTGAGGCCTCGACATTCTCTGTTTTTATGTAGGCTTCTCGCGCGAGGAAGGAGAACATTTGGCTAGTTGATTCCGGATGCTCACGCCACATGTCCGGTGATAAGAATTGGTTCTCCTCCCTCACTCGTGCATCTCGTGCTGAAAGTGTTACCTTTGGAGATACTTCTTCCACTCCTGTTGTGGCAAAAGTACAATAAATGTAAATGACAAGTTTATGTTCAAGGATGCGGCTCTTGTTGAGAATTTGAAATACAACTTGCTTTCTGTCTCTCAAATGACTGATGAAGATCTCGAAATATGTTTCAAGAAAAATGAATGCAAAGTCTTAGATGCTTCAGGAGATCTTGTGTTCAGGATTTCTCGATTTGGAAGAGTATTTAAAGCTAATTTTGATGTATCACCTTCTTCTAAGCATATGTATCTAGTTGCTAATGTTTCTAAAGATTTATTCTTTTGGCACTGAAGACTTGGTCACGTTGGTTTTGATCATCTTACTCGTGTAAGTGGGTTAGATCTGATACGTGGCTTGCCTAAGCTTAAGGATAATAGCAATTTAGTATGCTCTTCTTGTAGACATGATAAGATGACTACAGATTCACATCCACCTCTTACCATGGTGATGACAAACACTCTAGGACAGCTTCTACATCTTGACACGGTTGGACCTTCTCGTGTTCAATCTTTTGGAGGCAAATGGTATGTACTGGTTATTGTTGATGATTATTCTAGATACTCTTGGGTTTATTTTATGGTATCTAAAGATGAGGCTTTTAGTCATTTTAGAAGTCTTGTTACTAGATTATCTGTTGATCACCCAGGAGCACTTAGAGCTATCAAAAGTGATAATGGTATTGGTGCTGAGTTTAAAAATTCTTCTTTTAATCACTTTTGTGTTGAGAAAGGAATTGATCATCAATTTTCTTCACCAAGAGTGCCTCAACAAAATGGTGTAGTTAAAAGAAGGAACAGAGCCTTGGTTGAGATGGCTAGAACTATGCTAGATGAACATCACACTCCTAGGAAGTTTTGGGCTGAAGCAATCTCAACTGCATGCTATGTTTCTAATAGAGTGTTTTTGAGATCAAAGCTAGGCAAGACTTCTTATGAGCTTCGTTTTGGTCATAGGCCTAGTGTATCTCATTTCAGAGTTTTTGGATGCAAATGCTTTGTCTTTTTTTGATAAAGGATTAACATCTGGTCTCTGCAAATGCACACAACCGAGTTGTACAAAGTTCATAGTCGTATAACTGTCATGAAAAAGAAACAAAGGGAGCCAAAAATTTAAAAGCAAATTCTATGATTGCTTCTCCATCCACTCTTGGCAAAAATGTCCAATGCCACAACCTCCAATGCCTTACTTGCTAGTCGAATGGTCTCCCTTTTGTCCTCACACTGTAATAATGCCCAAAACCGCATCCAGTACGTTCCCTTGAAGATAACCTGCATGAAAGAAGAATATTGTTTTTTCTCAAATATTATATCATTTCGTGTGCACCAAATAGCTCATAATAGAGCAGCACCCCCCACAAAAATCATTCTGTTTTGACACTTCTCAATGCTTGTTAACCAACTACCAAGCATATGAAACATAGAACTTGGTGGTGATAAACCTGTAGCAATATGTACAATTCGCCAAATAAGTTTTGAGTGTTGACATTCAAAAAAATAAATGTCGAATTGTTTCATTACAATTACAGAAACAACATTGTTGATTCCCCTTCCAATTTCTTCTAACAAGATTATCCTTTGTTAAAATTACTCCTCGACGTAGATACCAGAGGAAAATTTTAATTTTTAAAGGAAGTTTCAACTTCCAAATGAATTTGCTAGTGAAAGGAGTACCCTTGTTCATCAAATAAACATATATGGATCGAACAGAAAATTGCCCATATCTATGAAGACCCCAGTGAAAAACGTTTCTGCCATCAGTAAGATGACAATTAGGTAATTTAGCTACTAGATTGTACCATGCTAACAGCTTATCACCTAATAAAGATCTTCGAAAAGTAATATTTGGTGGCATCTGAGTCATAACTTTTGCCACAGTAGTATGTGGATAATGAGCAATGTTATACAAACTTGGATATTGAACCTTGAGGGGTGTAGAATCCACCCAAGTATCCTCCCAAAACCTGGTTTGTGAACCATCACTAATCCGAAAGGATCCACATGCCAGGAAATCATCCTTAACCTTTAAGAGTCCTGACGAATACTTATACCTGGGGGTACCCCACAGCAAGGTATACATCTATTTCAAGATCGTTTCTCTCTCAGTCGTGTGAACATGGCGGCAAGATTGGCAGCGGTGCGGAATGCTGAAGGGGGTATTACCAAAGTCTCCGTCCCTCTCAGATGGGATTATCACTGAATATTGGCTGGAACACCAGATGATCCGTCTTGGGTCTAGCTCTAGACCTCGTGGGCCCACGAAGGACCCTCGGCCTCGTTCAGGCCCCCAGGGGCGGTCCGACCTGGCCTCAGGTCAGATGCTCCCGCAGGCTCTGACCTGGCCATGGGTCGGATGCCCCCACAGGCTCCGGCTTGGCCTCAGGTCGGATCCCAAGCGACCTCCAGCTCAGCGACCTCCGCCATGTCGCCGGTCGACCTCAAGCAGGTCACCTGCCCCATGGACGCGACGACCACAATGGGGCGGGTGGCTCCTTCCCAAGGTAGGAGGCTGCCTCAGTCAAGCGCCCGTCTCTTCACCCCGTCATGCACAATGGAGAGACGCGCTCCCTCCCGAGGCGGCGCCAGAGCGCAGCATAGACGACATTAGCGTCTGACAGGCGCATAGAGGGCAGGTGCGCACCTTCCCGACGGAATGCCACCCGTTGTGTCTACCAACCCAGCATGGGATAAACAGGACCTGTCAGCCATCTAGACCGAAGACCGGGACTCCCGGGCGTAGCATACCCCTACCTTTTTTCTCCAAATTCCTGTGTAACCTGCCCCCTTCGCCTATATAAAGGGGGGCAGGGCCCCTGGGGAAGGGCAACTCGTATTCGCATTCAACTCAAAAGGGGGGCTTTTGACTCGCATTCGATTCGCAGTCGATTCAGTCGGACCCGATCGGTCAAACATACAGATGAACACCCACGAGCTCCCTCACTCGGCCGAGTGCTAGGGGCCTGTCCTTAGCCCTCGCTTGTAATCCCTTGTAGTCCACCGCACCCTGAGCAATAAAAACCACCACCACGAACTGGATGTAGGGATATTCGGCCCGAACCAGTATACATCTTGGACTCCCGCAGTCTAACCATTCAAGGAGAGGGAACGCGCGGCCCCTATACTTACAAAATTACTTGCCGGTTGTACGAAACACCGACAAGTCCTTTCCAAAAATGTGAGTCCCTAGGTTTAATATTCACTTGGGACAAACAGTTGGAACTTAAATATTTATTTCTTAATAAGGACTGCCAGATCCCATCTTCATTCAACAGCTTAAATAGCCATTTGCTCAAGAAACATTTATTTCGAATCAAGGTCTATAATACCCAGCCCCTTGATCTTTGGGGACGACATAAAATATCCCACTTAGCAAGACGATATTTTCTTTTCATTATTACCCCGCCAAAAAAACGAGGTCGATAGAAATCCACCTTTTGAAGAACACCTTTGGGAAATGCTTTGTCTTGAAATATGGAAACCTTGATAAATTTGAAGCTAGATCAACTAATGGTATTTTTCTTGGATATCCTGCTCATACTCGTGGCTATCGTGTACTTGTTTTGGAGACTAACAAAATTGTAGAAACCTGTGAAGTTACTTTTGATGAGGCTAGTCCTAGCACTAGTCCAATTGATGCAGGTACAGAGGCATATGTTCAGGGGGAGAGTATCTTTCTTGATGATGATGATGATGTTGAGGATGAAGTGTTGATTCCTGTTGCACAACCAACTGTAGCATCTTTGGCACCTACCACTACATCACCTACAGCTGAGCATCCTCAAGCCACAACATCTTCTGTACATGCTGAAAATGAAGAAGGAGAAGGAGAAGTTTCTGAAGTTACAGCTCCTTTGCACATTCAAAAATGACATCCACCTTAACAAATAATTGGAGATTTGAATGAGAGAGTCACCCGATCTAGGTTTACTGATTCTGATTCTCATGCTCACTCTGCTTTTGTTGCTTCTTTTGAACTCAAAGATATATCTCATGCATTAACTAACGAATCTTGGATCAATGCCATGCACGAGGAATTAGAGAATTTTGAGCGTAATAAAGTCTGGAAACTTGTTCCACCTCCTCCTGATTTTAATATAATTGGAACTAGATGGGATTTCAAAAACAAACAAAGTGAGGATGGTGTTGTTGCAGGAATAAAGCTAGATTGGTTGCTCAAGGATTTACTCAAGTTGAAGGTTTAGATTTTGATGAAACCTTTGCTCCTGTTGCTAGAATTGAAGCCATTAGAATTCTTTTAGCATTTGTTGCATCTAAAGGTTTTAGATTGTATCAAATGGATGTAAAAAGTGCTTTTCTTAATGGCTATATTAATGAGGAGGTATATGTTAAGCAACCACCTGGTTTTGAAAATCCCAAGTATCCAGACCATGTGTTTAAATTGTCAAAAGCCTTGTATGGATTAAAACAAGCCCCTAGAGCATAGTATGATAGGCTAAAAACCTTTTTACTTGAAAAGGGGTTTACAATGGGAAAAATTGACAAAACTCTCTTTTTACTCAAGCAAGACACTGATCAACTATTCGTTCAAATTTATGTTGATGATATTATCTTTGGTGGTTCCTCTCATGTTTTAGTGTCTAAGTTTTCAGAAACCATGAGGAAGGAATTTGAGATGAGTATGATGGGTGAGTTAACTTACTTTTTGGGACTGCAAATCAAACAAACGAAGGAAGGTACTTTTGTTCATCAAAGTAAGTACACAAAAGATTTGCTTCGCCGCTTTGGGATGGAAAACTGCAAGCCGATCATGACACCCATGGGAGGCACTTGCACACTTGATCTGGATGAAGATGGTGAGATGGTTGATCAAAAGGAATATATAAGCATGATAGGTTCACTTTTATATCTCACTGCATCAAGGCCGGATATTCAATTTGCTGTGTGCTTGTGTACTCGCTTTCAAGCTTCCCCACGTGTTTCACATCGACAAGCTGTCAAGCGAATTTTCAGGTATCTTCATGGTACTCAAGACTTTGGCATATGGCTTTCTGCTTCCTCATGCATTAGTTTAAGAGCATTCTCTGATGCTGATTTTGGAGGTTGTAGAATTGATAGAAAAAGTACATCTGGCTCATGTCACTTCTTGGGTAAATTTCTTATTGCATGGTCACCTAGAAAACAATCTTCTGTTGCACAATCAACTGCTGAATCTGAATATGTGGCTGCTGCTAGTTGTTGTTCTCAAATTCTTTAGATAGTAGCTACACTTAAAGATTATAGGATTAATTTGGATAGTGTTCCTCTATTGTGTGATAACACTAGTGCAATATGCATTGCTAAGAACCCTGTGCAACATTCTAGAACAAAACACATTGAGATCAGATTTCACTTTCTTAGAGATCATGTAGAAAAGGGAAATATTGTGCTTCATCGTGTGGATACTGAACATCAATTGGCAGATATTTTCACAAAACCTTTGTCTTCTTCTCGTTTTGCTTTTATTCGGGGAGAACTTGGGTTGGTTCATCCGATGGGTTATTTTTGAGGGGAGTTTTTGAAGTTTTTGTAATATTTTGTAACATGCTTTTTGTTCTATGTGTTTATTACATGAAAAATAAAAAAATGAAAAATAATGAAAAAGTACTGATCATTGTATTTCATACATATATGTCATTTGGAGCCATGTTTATGTTTCAAGATCTTTGCAACTTCATGTTCATTCATATATGGTGTAGTTTATGACATGACTCTTTAAATGGAATGACAACTTAAATTAAATCTTGTCATGGTTGAACTTTCTTGACTATCTTGATCCTACTCAAAAAGTGCTAAATATGAAATTTATCAATGTTAAGTGCCAAAGCTCAAAGAGTGATTATTGATAAATGCAAGAACAATGTTATGTACTGTCGTACTTCTTCTTTACGAGACCGCTTATCATTGCACTTTGATATGAACTTGGAAGAGGTTGTGTATGACCGAAACTACGAAACCTTAAGCTTGTGATTGCTTGGCATGGTTGAAAAGTAAGGCTGATGGTACATGTAATTCCTTGCAATTGTTATTGTTGCAATCAATTAATGAATCAGTTTTTCAAGCACAAATAAAGTACACAAAAAAATCAATGTTTTCAGGTTATAAGATTATTGAGAAAGGGAGATCATGCTATGCAAAAAATCGTTAATAGTACTTGATTTCTAGTTATGCTTACTCTACATTGTTTATGTGTAGATTTGAGGGTGCAAGTACTTTTGACAGCATGACTTGGTGATAAAATTGTTACATTTGTGCATGACTTATAATACTCAGTACATAAACAAAACAAACTAAAAATAAACAAAAAGATTTTGTTCTCTCTTTTTTGTATTCTTAATGAATCCATTGTCAAAGAGGGAGAATTTTGGACACATATTGCACATTCACACACATTATTTCTTCTTTTTAGGGGGAGATTTTCCACTTTGTTTTTGTTTTAAAATAAAATTTTCTTTAAAATTTTCTTGTGAGGTGAATGCCAATGTTCAGTTCCAAATGGTGTTGCCAATGTTTTCATCAAGGGGGAGATTGTAAAATCATGTGCTAAAAAATTGGCTGAGTAATGAAATTGGCATTGCAAAGTGGTTGTGATTATGGCATGTGTGGTGCTTGTACATATGCTGTTTGAGATGATTGTTTGATATGTTGGTGATAATATGATGATGATTTTGCTTGATGCAACGTGCTCGTGTGAGTGGTTACATGAATTGACTTTGAGTCAAGTCGTGGACTTGTGCTCGGATTTGTTTGATATGCTGGTGATATCATGATGATGGTTTTGCTTGATGCAACGCACTTGTGTGAGTGGTTGCATGGATTGACATTGAGTCAAGTCGTGGACTTGTGCTCGGAATTGTTTCTTGTTTACTCATATGTAGGTGTTGCTCGAGGGCGAACGTGGTCGATGACGGGACCAGAACTAGGTTCATGGAGGAACTGAAGTTCGGGACTAGATTCAGGGAGGAATCGAGGTCTTGGTGGTCAAGGATGTCATACGGGACTTCGGGCTAGAGAACATGCACATGGAGGCTGGTTAGTCATGTATTTACAGCATATGGGCTGTACATGCGTGCAAGAGTTGTTTTTGGCCACGTTAAGCCAGGTTGAGATGTGTACGAACTCTTTCCACGTGGGAAGTGGAGTTGTATTCAATCTCTTTATGTTTGCTCTGTATAAATAGGGGGAGGTGTCTCCTGTTTATGTAGAGAGCCAGGTTTTAGGGTTTGTACTCTTTTGTTTGGAGTACTGTTAGACAAGAAGAAATAAAATATCTTTCTTACGACTCGAGTGTCTTGTGCATTGCGGCGAGGGCTTTTCCGGCATCTGGATTTTGAGTCGCTGATTGCTTCTGACGTTGTGGCTGCATGCAACAGCAAGCTTTAGCACCTTGAGGCTCCCTGGCTACTAGAAGTGTTTCACGTGCATGCAAGAAGACCTGCGCTAATTTGGTTCGTTGTTGATTCGCGTTTTTCCGTCATTTGGTTGCTTCAATCATCTTGCAAAGGTAATATCTCTTGATTCGTAGATCCGATGGATTTGATTTTTGTTGGGTTAGATTTGTAATTGAATCTAGTTTTTACAGTTAAACTTTCACATCGATCTAATGGTTGGATCTTCAGGAATTATTGTTTTAGTGAATGTATGTCAGTCTGCTTACCCAACTGCTCGCGTGGTCGCCCAGATTCAGTCATCTTACAAAGGACATAACTTTAGATCCGTAGATCTGATTGACCTTATTCTTTTTGTGTTAGCTGCATAATTGAGTCTAGTTTCTACAGTTAAAATTTCACGGCAATCCAACAGTGGGATCTATAGAAATTTCTATTCTTATGAACTGGTTGCCAGTCTGCTCGCCTGGTCCCCCGACTGCTCGCCTGCTCGCCTGCTTGCCCAAACTGGTTACCCAAGTGGTCTACTGGTCGCCCAAGTGGTCTACTGGTCACCCAAGTGGTCTACTGGTCACCCAGATCTCTCTATCGCCGTCCATCGCTTCTCTTGATCGCTTAGACTATTCTCTTGGTCGCCTGATCGGCTCATCTTGGTCTCCCAACCGCATAAACGGTCTCTCAACTGTGTGAACTGGTCTCCCGACTGTTTGCCATCTATGTGAACTGGTCTCCAAACAATTTGAGTTTAAATTGGGGTGTGTTAGAAAAACAAAGTTCAAAAATTTGATTTTAGCTTCCGCGCAATCGTTCACCCCCCCTCTGATTGCTACATTAGTATATTTCGATCCTACACAAGCAAACAATACTGCTGATAGGTTAATGGAAATGAAGCTAGCTGACAGAATCAAGAATAAACAGAGACAAAGCAAGCTTATGCAACTATGACAGATAGCAAAAGGAGAATCTGCTGACATCAAGCATATATTTCTAGCACTAATGACAACAGATTAGAATGCATAAACAGTAAGAGATTCATAGGATATATATTAGTACTAACTAGTTACCAATTGATCTACACAAGTAAATGCCAGTTGAAAAAATATTGTCACAAATAGTCTCACTATAGTCCAATCTTCATCGAACAATTATCTCCCACTTGCAAGGTCCCCAAGCCTAAAAGACTGCCCCCTTTGCAATATACCGACTGTAGAACAACCGGAGAGGAATGCGAATGCTTACAAAGCACCAGTAGAATGTTAGTGCAAATGGCCAGGCACATCGTTGATGCTGTCCCAGAAAACAATACGCCGCTGCAATGCCACAGAAGTCACCGTGCGAGTGTTTCGGAGATAAAAAAACCACTGTCTCACAGTGAGGCAATTCACAGGAGACACGAGGTGAAGCTAGAGCTGCACAAGTTCTCAAAACCAAAACCCCGGCCAAAGGGATGGACTGCTGAAACAGATCATGGAGGAACTGTCCATCCAAACTACAAGCAACCGAACCAAATCTGATGGCCAAACCAAGAATCAACAAACACTATATTTTGTCATCAAAATCACCAAATGCTCACAAATCCTTGAAAAACCTCTCTCACCGGTCTCACAATCCAAACCCTAATCAACTCGAATTCCACTCGAGAGTGGCATCCACAAGATGATTAAGACCTTATCGGAACTGATGTACTCCTCAAGGAGCTTCAGGTATCAAGGATTAAGAACAAGAGCTACCCAATTTCTATGGATCAGAAGGATGCAAAAGGGGATTGAGAAGTGATTTTTCACGATGTTCTTGAGGGAGAAGCATCCTGTGCTTTAAGGGAGCACAAACGTGTGAGATGGAGCAGCAACTGCCGTCAGAACGACCGCGTTGCGCCGTTCCACCATGCTTGCTACGGCAAAAGACGCAGTCACCGGCCACTGCTACCAACTCCTGCACGCCCGAGTCATTCGAATCCTTTGCCTCCTCGTGTAGAAAAGGGCACCGAGGTGCCTAAAGCCTCTGGCTTGGGCCGGTTGGCTCAAAAAGCCAAGTTGGTCCAATCAGCCCAGAACATAATTTTTTTTGAAATTTGGTGTAAAACCCAAATATACCAACATTCCCCACCATTGCCTCAAATTTTGACATGTCCAAAGATTCTAAAAGGCCCTGTTTTATATACTTCTATTCAATAAGGTACCAAAACGGTTTGAACTATTGCTTAGTTAGAAGAACTACGACTCTGCATAAACAAAGGAGGACTACGCTTTGATCTAAGATCTTAATATGAGAGCTTTCATTCTTGTAACACACAGTACTAGATAGCAAAGCTGCATCTCTTCGAGGCAGGACTTTACGTTCATGTCCTTGTACCTCTTCATGAGCTCATTAGAGAGTATACCCCTGAACTCTCCCAGATCGTGACCTCACGGTCAGCTCACATAGGTGAATTTTTTAGGAAATTCTGTAGGACAATTCCAAGCCATAAGACACTAAATTCATTAAGAGTTTTAGCTCAACCTTCTGATTCCCACACAGCTTAGTTGTCCTAGAGCCTGTTTCACGGGATCGTCGGTCTTACAGGATGGGTTACCACTATTGGAAATCTCTAATAGGATATGAGTCCCATTCCCCTTGATGATGCTTGAATAGGTACTTTAGATAGTCCCTTGGTAAAAGGATCTGCCAAATTCCTTTCAAATTGGATGCATTCTACAGAAACAACACTCGTCTCTCTCACATGCCGAGTTGACTTAAGTCTTCTCTTTATATGCCTTGAGGACTTCATATTGTCCTTTCTACTCTTAACCTCGACTATTACAGTCTGGTTATCGCAGTAGACTAGGACTGTTGGTATCAGCTTATCTAGCACAGGAAGGTCAAAAATTAGCTCTTTAAGCCATTCTACCTCTACAACTGCTAAATCGAGTGCAACTAATTCAGCCTCCATAATACAGTGTGTAATGATAGTCTATTTGCAAGACTTCCATGACACAGCCCCACCAGCCAATGTGAATACAGATCCACTTGTGGCTTTGATCTCATTTGAGTCACTGATCCAGTTAGCATCACTGAATCCTTCTAGGACAACCAGATGGCCAGAATAATGAATCCCAAAATTCATGGTTCCCTTTAGATACCCAAGTATCCTTTCAAATGCTATCCAATGATCATCTCCTGGATTGGCCGTGTACCGACTTAATCTGCTTACAACATGTGAGATGTGAGGTTTTGTAGCACTAGTCAAATACATTAGGGACTCAATTATTTGAGAATATCTTAGATGGTCTTTTCCAAATTCAATGTTTTTATGCAACTTGATTTTTGGGTTATAGGGTGTGGACATAGGCTTACAATCCTTTAAACCAAAATGGTTCAGGATTTTATCCACATAATGGGATTGCGATAAGGTAACACATTCTCACCCTTTAGAAGTTTGATATTTAAAACACATCAGCTTCACCCAAGTCCTTCATATGAAAATTTTCAGAGAGGAATTTCTTTGCCTCATTGATTACATCTAAGTCAGTCCCGAACATCAATATGTCATCCGCATATAAAGATAGAATGACACCTCTGCCCCCTCTAAACCGATAATACACGTATTTATCGGCTTTGTTAACACAAAACTAGATAGATGTCAATGTGTTATCAAATTTCTCATGCTATTGCTTGAGGGCTTGTTTGAGACTATAGAAGGATTTAATCAATCGACACACTTTATTTTCATGATTGCTAACCACAAATCCATCTGGCTGATTCATGTAAATCTCCTCATCCAACTCTCCATTAAGGAAAGTGGTCTTCACATCTATTTGATGGACAAGAAGTTTACATGAAGTAGCAATTGCTAAAAGCACACAGATTGTGGGTAAGCAAGGCATGGAAGAGTAAGTATCAAAATAATCTTCTCTCGGCTATTTGTACTGGTGCTCTCCTTTGGAATAGAATGATCATGTGTGATAATCCTTCTATCACTTCCCAAAACTGACGATTCAGTGAGATATTAATAGCTATGCACCTAACCTGATATAACCTTATCTTAATACTTGAACCCTGTGGCTAACAAACAAATAAAACAAAATATGCCGATTTTACGCAACTAATGGATTTAGCTAAAGAAGTATGTCAACTGAAAGTGTAAAGAGCCTATCCTGCTGAACTCTGACCACCGAGCCGTTAGATCATTGTCGCCGCGCCAACCGATACTCTTTGGATTCCTCGCTCAAACGTAATGCTTGATCACCTGCTAATATTGGTACTGTTTTGAATAATATATATGTTGAAGAACATATCATTTGTTTCTTTCCGGTGAGGAATAGAGAAAACATGATGGCAAGTTGGTGTTTTCTCTCCATTACCCGAGGAGCCAATTAGGGTTCCATCTTATTGATGTGTGGTTTCAAGATTTGTCATTCTTGAAGTTGCCCATCTAAAATCAAGGATTCAATGTCACACATGTGCTGAGGGTTTAGTCTATGGATGGTGGAACCCATTGGGCGGTGGGAGAGAGATATAAGAGGAAGGCTCAGATCAACCAAGGGCGGAGAGAAAAGAATATCTGTTTGTCTATTTGTTCCTTTCTTCTTCCCTTCCCTGCGATTGTGGCAATCTCACGTCCTGGCGACAACCGGTGGCCAAGGGATCATCTCCTTCTTCGAGTGCTTCGTCTCACGTCTCGGCGATTCCCCTCGTCAGCGGCTACGGGACATGACAGTTGGTATCAGAGCCTCGCTCTTCACGCCCTCGACGCCGTCTCCGGAGGAGCTTTCACTCAGCCAAGTGAGTCCGTGACGCGGGCTCTGTCGCTGAACTCCTTGCTGCCGGCGCCGACCCCACCCACCTCGACACCTCCGGTCTGACCCCACTCATGCACACGGTCACCGGGGGCCACGCCGCCGCTGTTCGGCTCCTCCTCGACGTCGGTGCGCCATGCATCGCGCTATCCACCTCCGACCTCTCCATCGATTTCCCCACATCACTCAAGGTTGAAGAGATTGATCCTGACATCGAGCTCGAGGTCGACTCCATCAAGCTTCTCGCCGATTTCTCTTCCCCAGAGGAGCAGACGGAGGCCGATCGGGAGCGCGATCTGGAGATGGAGCTCTTCCGCAGTGGCTCCGCACCGCCCACGGTCGAGGGTTCTATGGGCGCGCTCCACGGAGTCGGTGCCGATGTGTTCTCGGAGGACGACCTCCGGGCCGACCCGGCCTACCACTCCTACTACTCCAACGGCAACATCAACGTCCTCCTCGCCGCGCTCTCGCGCGTAGGTCGGTTCGATGAACTCTGGGCCGCACGCTCCGCCATGAGGCGCTCCGATGTGCAACCCAACGCGCAGACGCTCATCAGCCTGCGTCCGCTGCTTGTTGGCCGCATGAGGAGGACGCCGACCGCAGCAGGGTTCTTGGAGTAGCGGAGGAGCAGGGTTCGAGCCGGATGTGGTAACGCATAATACGCTTCGCTGGGTTCTCGCCAGGGGAGGCTGCAGACGCTACCGCACCTATTCGACGTAATGCCGCATGAGGCGTTCAGCGGACTTGGTTTCACATACTTGTTTTGATCGACGTCTTTGTGCAGTGCAGGGACCGCCAACTCTGTTGATCGGGTTGGCCAGAGCACTTCATCCAGTATGCGGAAGGAAGCACAGCAGGAGGAAGTGATGATGTTAGATGAGTCTGCCAATGCTGTTGGTGCGGTTGGGAAGGACAGTTTGTCTGCTATGCTTCAGGAAGAAGTAAGAGAGGGAACTGGCAGTATTCTTGATATGGATGGAAGGAGCAATCCATCCACTAGGCTGCAGGAACTTGGGCAGGAAGAGGTGATGACTTCTCCATGCCAAGAGGCTATAGAAATTAATGAAACTGAAAAGGCAACTTTGGCTGACAAGAAGATGAGTGAACCAGCTAAATATGTTGTATCTCAGCCAGTGGAAGGGGGTTTCAAGAAGGATTGTTGTGAAAATAGAGTTTCATCAGATGGAGCCAAAGTTGCAGAAGAGGAGGTAGCTCTTGAGCATGAAATTGTCGAGAAGCAAGTAAAAGGTTTTGATCTGGAGGCCAAACGTATAGGTGCTAATGTGTTCTGTCAGTCAACCAAGGAACATACCAGGGATAGTAAGGAAGAGGGCGCGACTTTGAATCTGATTATGGGGAAGCCAAGAGCTGAAGATAAAGGGAAGGGTATAGCATTTGATGTCCTTAGTAAGGAAGAAAACATTGGTGGAAGAAGTTCAGTGGGAAGAGCTTTTAACTTAGCACTGCATCCTGAAATAGACCAAATAGAAGCATTGAAATCTAATGGAACAAATTCTGTAAAGCAGGAAGATGAGACACTCAAGATAGGGAGACTTGATCTCTCACTGAGCTTGTTAGGTGGTTTACAGAATCCTGAATTTAAATGTTCAATTTTCAGATCCAATTCTTCAGACCATGCAACATGCTCTTGGTCGTTGCCATCATCATCATTCCACACAAATTCAGATGGGTTCACAGCTTCCATATCACTGACCAATTCTCAAACATTTGTTCACAATCCTAGTGGCTCACTTACTCAACAGTCATTAGACAATTATGAGTATTCGGTAGGCAGCAAACCTTTGTTTCAGGGAGTTGATAAGGTGAGCAATAGCACAGGATGGCAAGCTCAGTTGTCCAATGAATCTACTCAGAAGGGTGAAGCTACTCCACTCCTTCAGAGAGTACTTCAAACATGTCATCTGTCAGATGATATGTTGGTTGGTGGGAATGAGCGGCAGGATGGGGAACAACTTGTCTTGAATGGTACAATACTTGAAATTTGGCTTTATATACAATGGGACCCCGGAATTCTATTGCTTGGGGACGAGCAAATTCTCGAGGGGGCGGTAATGTCACACATGTGCTGAGGGTTTAGTCTATGGATGGTGGAACCCACTGGGCAGGTGGGAGAGAGATATAAGAGGAAGGCCTGTATCAACCAAGGGCAGGAGAGAAAAGAATATCTGTTTGTCTGTTTGTTCCTTTCTTCTTCCCTTCCCTGCGATTGTGGCGATCTCACATCCCGGCGACAACCGGTGGCCAAGGGATCATCTCCTTCTTCGAGTGCTTCGTCTCACGTCTCGGCGATTCCCCTCGTCAGCGGCTACGGGACATGACATTCAAGCCATCCAGTTCGTTCCTTCTGCTGGTGCGAGTTGGAGGAATTCAAGGTTGAGGATCAGATTCATTTGGACGAGTTCTTCTTGTTCGGTTGGTTTGATTCACGATCAGTCATCTAATGCATGCCGCTGATTGTTGGTTTCGTTGCTACTAAACTGAATAGGTTTATCATTCTTTGTTGCTGCTTGCTTGAGTTGAGCCGCTGCCCTAGTTGTTAACTCAAGAGTATTTCTTGCCATTACTGCTGATCGGAGGGTTGAAGTTTTACTGCTGCTCTATCAATTGCGCGTACACTATATACATCAGATTCATTGTTACTGTATTTGCACAATTAAAAGGGGGAATTACTTGTTCCTGGATAGTAGTACCGTGAAGGTTAGGGCATATACACGCATCAGCTCGGGTTCTACTAGTTGGTTGGTGTCAGTTTTATGTGGTATGGGTGTCCGACATGGATACGATACTGACACGCTATTCGATATGTATCGGTTATGTATTGGACAATTAGATAGTCAAACTAAATAATTTTAATGTTCGACACAACTTCAACACTTTATCGATATATATATGATGACATAACCTGGCCAAACTTAGTGAGCTAAAAGGTAACCCTAGCCAAACGAGAGGAGCAAAACACCGACATCAAGGCTCCTTTATGGAACTATGTTGATATTCTAGATAAGGGTGGTTTGTTTACAGGAATTGTGAAATGGAGATGCAAGTATTTCGAACATGTTAGTACTAGTAGTTACTCTAGAGTCAAAACGCATTTGCTGAAAATTACTAATAGTAATTGAAAGATATATCCTAAGGCAATGATACCTATCCTTGCTTAGCTTAGAAGTGAAGTTGCAAAGCCTAAAGTACATGTTCCTAGTTTACGCTTACATTTTTTCAGTTAGAAAAATAGAAAATAATACATATATATATATATATATATATATATAATTTAAATATATATATCCGTGTCGGCGTTTTTTTTTTGGGAAAAATGAAAAATTTTATGTCGGTATCATTTCATATCATGTCGATGTATCTGTGTCCGTGTATTATAGGCCACTGGCTCTAGCTGCCAAACTACTGTGGCTGCTGCTGCTGCTGGTTGGTGCTCTGCTCCATAGTCCATACAACAGTGCACCTGAACAGTTCATGATACTCTGAAGTCTGAAGTGTTGCGACATGGCGCAGACCAAAAGTGGGGATGTCGATTTGTACTAACTATAGCTGAAGCTTTAGTTTGTCACTGTAAAATATGACCAGCCAGCCTCATCTTTCAGCCTGTTTAGTTAAACTAAGCACGCAGACATATTGTGTTATATATTGTCTTATAAGAAAAAACAGTTCAATAAATTAAGGTACCTTCATTTTCGGCTTAATTAATGGTAGCTTTTGTTCATGGGCCGATAAGTCGCCAAGGCTGCTAATGTACAATTATTAAAATGTTCATATGACCAAAACTCATATAACTATAGTTTTCAAAATCTATTGAGAGATGCGTGAAAGTTTTTTTTTTACATGCATTCCGCTGTATTTCAAATGTTGCACGGTAAGTCTAATATATTTCATATCTTTGAGCAAGTAGTCGCTACAACAAATAGCTGGTTTACTCTGTTTCTGCTCTCCGAAGGATGATAAGTAATAACAGGGAAGTAGATTTGATCTTACTTGATGTGTTGGAAATATTCTTTATGCATATTAGAACTTTCTTGGTTGGAATTTCTGCATGCTTATAATTGTTTCTGGTATAATGAGACATTAGGATCGTATTTACGAGCTTTGTACATTGTTTGCAGTGATTTTGAGCACCTCTGCGTATCCTATATTGAATATGATCTTGTTTGCAAACAATCAAACCTTCAGTTTTTGTTCAGTAAAAGTATTCAAATCTGCACCTACTGTTGTGCTGGCTCAACGATGAACCCATCAGTAGGGGTGGGCATTTCTTGTTCTTTTTTTGGGTAAAATCGGTCAGTTTATAGGGTAAAACAAATTCGGTTTTCGAAAAGTGCCAACCGAATTAACCTGAGTAAAAAGAGAAACAACCTCCTAATAGACCGAAATATTCCTGTTCGATTTTTCGGCTAATTCTCTTAACAGAACATGTGCTGAACAGCAGCATTTCAGACTGAGAACTGAACACCAGGGCAGCAGCACATCACCAGCAATCTAACAGCGAGACGGGCAGTACATGACATAGCATAAATGTCTAATACATGACGTACTTAACATCACCAAATTCGGAAAATCTGAAGTTAAAACAGCAGTATACCAGGGAGCCTCCACAGAGCCTGCGACTACGAGGGAGGAGCTCAGGTCTCACATGCTTGCTAGTTCGGTACATCGGTTTCTAGAAATTTCAAACCGAACCTAAAGCTGAACACCGAATAGCACAGAGTAATAACCAAACCAAACGCTGAAAACCGAAATATTCAGTTGATTGGGTTTGATTCGGTTCAGTAATTCGGTTTCAATGGGAAAATGCCCATCCATACCCATCTGCCACGCATTCTACTCTGGTTTGTGTTGCCAGACTCCCTTCCACTATGATGGGAATGTCACCACAGAAGTTAATGACCTTTTTCTTGCATCCAATAGAATGTGTTGATACTTGGTTAAATTTGCTTGTTGTATGTTTTGTTCCATGTAGAAAGTGCTAGCTCGTACACTTGTTTATTCTTTTACTAACTCATAATTCTTCTCGAGATATTGCTACTTAAGTGTTCAGGATTTTGATTCGGTATTCTAACTGGCTGCATAGTCGAGTAGGCATGAAATAGTAAATTCGCCTTTTGATTTTCTACAAAGGATTATCCACGTGGGAAGCGGCGGCGATCAGAGGAGTGTTGGAAGGTCAAACGGAGTGAGGAGTATTTCTAGCAGTGAAAAAAGCGGCAAACATAATGAGAACAACTGTAGTGTGAAGGAGCTCTGCAACTCCAAGGACCTCCCATTTGTAGTACCTTCAGTTGCATAGTTACATGTCTCGTTCCTGGTGCTTTCAATTGTAATATATGTATGTGCCGCGATGCATGCGTACATTATGTTATGTACAACATATACTTGTGTATCATTTATTTGTAATGATAGTTCTTATTCTTTTTTAAAACCAAATGTTGCATTGAAATAAAAGAAAAAAAAATTGTATGGTACCATATTTATTATATTTCGCTTCAAGCAGTGTTTTAGAACGTGCAATATTGTCTATTCACCAAAGGTTCTTAATTTAGGCTGTAAACCTTCCCCATTTCATATCATGGAATGTGGTCTTTTGCCCCCTGCTTCGTAGTTGGGGCTGAGTGTCAGGGAGACGGTGAATTTAGAATGCATATGGGTCTTTGCAACACGCTTCTGGTTTTATCGAGAGTTTGAGACATCATATTCTCTGTTTTCCTATAATTTTTTGGTGCCCTTTTTATGGCTGAGAAGGATGTCTGTCTGTTAGGTATGAATTGTGGAACAGGAAGTTTCTCAAGTGATAATGCTGGCAAAGGAGGGTCCTTGAAGCTGAGGCTGTAATGGAACTCCTTTTCTTTTATTCTGATTGAAGCTATGCAATAGCTGCAATTTCGCCTAGCATGAAATTTTCCTTCTGTTTTTCATTGCGGTTGTAAACACGTCATCAAGGTCTGTTGTGTACTTTGCCTAGAATTTTACAGTCACTTGATACAGCAACGGTGACAGTCCACCGTCTGAAGTCACAGCCGAATAGCTTGCACACCCACTGGTCTGGTGAAACCTAAGGCATAACACGAACATGATGTAAAAAAAAGTTTAAAGGCCCGTTTAGAAAGGTATGCCCGAGGACCGAGCTTTGGCTCGGTGGCAAAGCATCGCTGTGAGCACGCTGGCCACTCGGGTATGAAGCTTAGGCTCGTCTGGGTGTTCATGCACCGAGTGCTTTCGTGTGTGAGTGTGGGGTGAGTGTGTGTGTATGAGGTGGGTGTTGCGATTGTAGTTCGGTGGTTGTTCTTTTCTTCTTTAGTGAATGCTAGAGCTTCTAACCAATTTTTTTTTAAAAAAAGAAAGGTATGCCCTGGCTCAACTACAATCCCAGAATGAACTAGACATGTACTCAAGTTGAGCAGCAATCTTGGTCAGAAAGTTGAACAACAATAGCGTTGCCGCTTGTAGTTCCACTAGGTAAATATCGTAGTGTTGATTACTGGTACCAATATTCAAAGGAGGCCGGACTGAACACAGGACTTCACCGGTCGTTGAGTGATGAAACAGGTGAAAAGGGGTTAACGCAATCAAACTTTTCACTCCAATAGATAAAATGCTACCTTTGAGAACTCACAAACATCTTGGGTATGCCTAACAAACAATCGAAGTACAATCAGGTAGGAAAGTTAGAAATTCTTTCATCAGCATATATACTCAGCAGCGTTGTACAGTTCTTCCTTGGAAGTGTTTTGCTTGATGCCTTGTTGACCTCAATAGGGCCTGAAATTTCAGAGGAAGAAATCTTGGTAGACATAATTACCGCTTTTTTGCTTTAAACTATTAAATAAATACTGCATAGATAAAATACTTCCAGCATCCAAGTTTAAAAGACGTATTTTTAAAATGATCATATCTATAAATATAGGGCGATTTTATATTCAAATACAAAATTATTATGATGCTCTCTATATACCCCTAATAAATATTCATCTTTACATTCTCTGCATACATAAATTGAATATTGTGCATAGTGATAATAATTAGGGAAAATCTAGTTATTTTAAATATCTCTTTGGTGTATGTACTAAGAAAAAAATACTCTTACAAACTTAGATGGAAGAAGTAATTAATAAGCCTACCCTGAATTTTTTTTTTGAAAGAGCAGCAAGAGATTTGCCGCAAAATTTATTAAGAAGGAAATAAGATAGGTGGCCCCGTTTTTATACGGAAAAAAACCGGTCCCGAAAAAACCTTACAAACTCACATGGTTGAATACCATTCTTTCTACTACTCACATTTTCTAATACCACTATCCTGGTCAAAAAACACCACACTGACCCAGGCGGACACACCTAGAAGAAACATTGAGACGCTAATTCGTATGAAGTGCAGAGATGGCTCTACAAAACCTCGATGGCCAATTAGTGCGCATGATCGTTTAGTGTTGAGCCCACAAGGAGCTACTAGCTTGTTTTTTGAGCTTAGTTGATGAAGTGCAGCGATTACACTAAATGTGAAAAGCCTCACTAGCACTGCAAAGTAGTTGATTTCATTAGTGCTCTCTTATGTAGATGCTCCCCAGTCCCCACATCCATTGCAGATATACACCGCTGTCTCTCTTACAGAGTTACAGTTCCAAAGTCCGTGGCAACCTTTAGGAATGAAGACCCGTTAGCACCGGACCACGCTTTAGGCTCCATGGATGCACTGTTGTTCCTTAGGACCCTAGGCCTCAGAATAAATCAATCACACGTGTCTAGATAAAGAGACATCCAATAAAGGGGAATACTTCTTCTGTTGATTTTTATAGGCTGCTGTTTGATTTGGTACCATCTCTAAAGTTGAACTTTGATCGTTAATTTCTTCTACAATAGTTTGTTCGTAGCTACAAAAATCATAATGATAAGAAAGTAATTTCAAATACAAATCTAAAAGCATCACTTTTGTGTCATACAATTTACATATCTTGGACTAATTATTGGTTAAAGTTTACAAACTTTAAAGCTCAAAATACGTGAACATATTATAAAAATCAACAGCGGAAGTAGTTTATTGATGCCTGGTGTTCATATATCTAGTGTGGGTGGTACAGATGATGCAACACAGAGGGCCGTGAGGGCGTGAGGCCTAGGAGTGTCAATACACTTGGTTGTGCCTAGGAGTGTTAGGGAATGGGTAGACTACTCTAACAAAAAATCAAAATTTTCTATCGCGTAACCAAGGAATCTCTGCAAGTTATAGATCACAGAATTACCACTAGACGCGCAGACCCATAGCGAAAGTAGAGTCAAGTGTAGCGTGGTAGTGCAGATGTAGTCGTACTAGGCTCGCTCCTCCTCCAACAGGTTCTTGTGAGCATCGCAGGTTGCAGATCATCCCAGTGTTGAAGCTTCATAGCAATGCCTCCAAGGTATCCACACGCATGGGTAGGAACGCCACACACTGGAGTGCTAGCGTCGGCTATGCAGTTTTAGGCGGAGGAGGGGTGACGGCTAGAATTTTGAGAATTCCGAATTCCTCTTGTATCACACCATCTTCCAAAGCCAGCACCTCCTATCTTTATATAGATGTCCTATAACGGGTTTCAATTCTTGAAACCCATTAGGAACTCTAAGCCTATTACAACTCGGGTCCCTATCCGAATTGGTTACAGCCCCTTAAGTATGTGACCTTATAGGTTCACATGCACTTAGATATGGTTGGAGTACCCCTATCGATCATTGAGTACTCCTACTTGGCCATTGAGTACACCTACTCTACTATCAAGTACTTCTATTCGATCATCGAGTATTCGACCAATAGTCAATAGTGACCCCTAGCAGGACTTACCGACTCCCGAGTACATATGAAGATGAGACGAACCTCAACAATGTCCTATATGCATTTCCTTTTGCCTCACGATATCGGTCAAACTCAAGGTAAGTTATTGTCATCCTTGTTTGGATGGCTTGACCACTCTTTCTCGATGTCGTGACTTGATTCCCGAATACATCGAGTTAACTCTTTAACTAGATGATTCGAGTAACTCTTTACTCGAGTAGCATGGCTATGCATTTTTGGAATCCGACCACTCGAGAGGCCTAGAGATATCTCTCCGTTGTATGGAGGGCAAATCCTATTTTGATTGATCACGCTTCACAAGATGTTTCATGACAAACCCAAAAGCCATCTTTATAACTACCCGATTCACGAGCGGCGCTCAACGACCCTAAGTAAACTATTACACTTCTTGAGAACATGAGAATCTCAAGTCGAAGGATATAGTATACACATTGTATATGACACTAATCGATGACATGAAAGAATACAACATTCTCTCGGTGTCTCATAGTGTATTGATGTCCAACACCATGTTATCTAACATGTGTCTATATTATTGATTTGATATCTCATGTCTATGACCGTGAAACATGGCCATCAATTATTAAATATTCTAGTCTACTCATATATGTCCTCATGTAATTATCGATTAGGGACCCTTTAAAATGAACATCATAAAGGTGAATATAAAGTTTCACAAACAAGTCACGTACTTGTTAATCAATATCCATGATGTTATTCAAAGAACAATATCATAATTTATGAATATTTATGGAAATATAATCATCTCTATGATTGCCTCTAGGGCATATTTCCCAACGGTCGCACCATGTCGGATCAATCTGCATGGGCCCATTGTGCTTGAGCTTGAACTGCATAGGGCCACGATAGTCTTTCATGCCCGTTGTCAGAAGTTGGCTCGGCTCACCTTCAATGAGCCCAAGCATGGTTTATTTGCACTTCATGTTGTATCGTCCAAATCCAGCCCATTTACACTATTGCGACAAGAGGAAAGGATCTGGATACACATGGAGTTGAGGAATGGACACAAATATTGGAGGAAAACGAAGTAATTTTTATTCAATCTTGAATATATCTGAGTTATTGTCTCATTAAAACCTTACACCCGGTGTGGGGTACTCCCGATAAGGAAAAGAGTACAGTAACTACGTATATATATATAGACTATCCGAGACTGATATTGTCAAAAGTCGGCTACCACGTCTGTGATTTTCGAATTCTCGGGATGATGTTGTGTCATGTCATCTTCACGCTCCTAGTATTTGAAGAATGTAATTGACTCAACCATCTCAAGTTTCAGAGAAGACCTCTGTCAGATTTCGCCGACAGACCTGTCGCCAGACAGGTTTCTCCCAGGACGGAGATTAAGGTTCGATAGAGGGCATCTTCGCGATCGGACACCCTAATGGCTCTCGCTCGAGGGACCCCGGGGATTAACAGATCAAAGAACACACCAATGTACCTAGGTTCGGGCCCCCAGTGTGGGTAATAGCCCTACGTCCTGTTAAATCTTTGTTGATGTATGTTGAGCTAGTTACAATGTTTTTGCTCTCTGAGTTCGTTCTTTTTTTTGTTCCGGGATCGGATCTCCCCTTTCCATGCACCAGATCAAAGAACACACCAATGCACCAGAGCAGGCGCCCGGCGAGAGGGGCCTGAGCGCCCGCTTGCTCGCCAGGTCGCCACGTGGGCCGGCACCTGGCGAGAGGGGCTCTTCGCCACCGCCGCCAAAGCCGCCACGTGGCCGCTCGCGTCGGCAAGGTGGGCCTGACCGCCCATTTGCTCGCCAGATCTGCACCCTCGTGTATTTCAGACTAGTCCAGATCACGCTAGTACACACAGATGAACAATGTTGAAGTACCACAATCATACACTGCAGAATTAATAATAAAGTACTTCAAACGGGAGTATAAACGAGTTACACGACCTTATGGTCACCTTACATTAATTCACACGCAGCGATAAATAACAAAGTAGCACAAGTTCAATAGCGAAGCAAAAGTACGACAGTTGAACCCTCGTTTCGCCACAGCAACCGACGAGGCTCAACCCTAATCCTCTAGACCTTCGTTAAACTCCTCCTCCCACGCCGGTGTTGCTTCTTCTTCCGAGGTTTTTGTCGAAACAAGGGTGAGTATACAACATACTCAACAAGTCATGCACAATGCAGTTCTATTACTACATGCATGGCTTATTCCAAGGAAAGGCTTAATGGTTAATTTGCGTGAAACAACTTTTCTTTTAACAGATAGTCTTAATTAGATTAAAAGGTGAAAAATCATTACTATAATAATTAATTCCTCAATTCTTTTCCAAGAGTTTGGCACATGACCCTAAGTTTGATTCATTAGTCTTTGGCACACGTACCACCCATTCCACATTTTATTTTGAAAATCTAACCCTTGATCTGTAATCCCGAGCATTGTCCAATACCATGGACGTGGCTATTCAATAGATTTAACACACACTCTGCAGAGGTGTACACTTTACCCACGGATACGATCGCCACCACACAAAGCGATTGATTACAACAAAGTCTTTCGAGACTAACACTTAACCAGTGAACCTCTCCAGTATTGCCTTTCTAACACTTCCCTCACTCAGAGCCGAAGCTTAGAACAACAAATACAGTTGGATGGGTACCAAGCCGCAGCACAGGTACGCTCCCCCATACAGTTACATTTTTGTGTAACTGTCGCCCCGAGGTGTCAAAGGAAAGATATCAGAACCCTACTAAACTAGGTCTGTCCCATTCCAGACAAGTGGTTGTACGATTAACTCAGTTCAAAGGCTTGCAAGGTGAAGTCCTTAACTGTCCCGGGCAAGACATCCATTTTATGTTTCTCGGCACACAGCCTTTACAATTCTCAATACATCCCGTTGCCACACAGGCCCACCTGGCACAAAGCCTTCTCGCCACTTGCCCCGGTCCAAATCATTTCCCACCCCGGTTTGCATTTATGCAACACATGCCAATGCCCACTTCATTGCACGAGTAGAACCACACAGGTTGCTACCCCCAATTCCATTTCATGGAATTATCGCATTATTTCAAAAATGCGTTCCATAATCGTTTAATCAATATTCTTTTGTAATTTGAAAGTCATTCAGTAAGATACAAAGATACTAAGCAACTAGTCACGGTCTAGCCTCCGTGTTGGCATTATTATAGCAACCAACGAAATTAACATCCTAGGGTGACAAGGTTTTAGGGCATAATAACAACATAATCAAGGTGGCATAAACAAGATTGGCATATTAGCTACCATACCCAATTTAATCAATGGTATTTTTAAATAACATAGCATGCAATATTCAAATCAAAGTATATTTTGAAATCTCGAAACAAAATGATCAAAGCATGATTTGCCTTCGAAGAGTAGTTGATCTTGGTCTGAAACCTGCGACGGGTCTTCGATTTCTTCCCCGACAGCTCCCGGCAACTCGGAGTCTACGCGGAATAATCATACGTACAATAAATATATTTAAGCAGATAGCAAGATCATCACTAAAAATAAAATAAAAATCACCAATAAATAGTACACATTTTTACAAATTTTTAAGAACTAGAATCACCCAATTCCGAGTTAAAACGCAAAAGTTATAGCATTCGTAAGTTTTGGAAATTCTAATAAAGAATTACGCGAGTTAATTGATTTATTTTTCTACTGAAAATTCCGGTTAATTCCTTGGCTTGACATGTGTCAGCACCGGGGACAGCCACGTCACCACGATCGCTGACATGTGGGCCCCCGGATGACGTCATGATGACGTCAGCACACGCTGCGGCCATCACACTGACATGTGGGCCCGATGAACAGTACTCAATCCACTCAGCGGCTGACACGCGGCGCTCAACCAACGTTCCACGCGGCTTCAAGATTTTCCGCCCGTTGGATCTAAATCCAACGGTCGGTCTCCGCACGGTCAACCTACACACGTGGCAACATCTCAACCGATCGATCAAAATCCGACGGCTCGGATTTGGCCCGGCGAACGGCTTGACCTAGCGACGTGGACGTCCCGACGAGGAACACCTGGTTGCATCCCGGCCGGATATCCTCGGATCGACGGCTACGGTTTCACATGGATAAGGCTACCGGATGGATACGTGGAAAGATCTCGACCTTAGATCGAAAATCCAACGACCATTATCAAACGCATCAACCCGCGGATACGTGGACTCGCCGGTGCGGCTGGATGAAGATCCAACGGCGGATGCTACCCGAGCGATGCACTGCTCTTCAAGCCTACGTGGCTTAATCCCGGCCGCATAGCAAGGATCGAACGGCCATTTTCAAGCGCTGCAACCACCGCTACGCGGATCCATTTGAGCGGTACGATTTAGATCTAACGGGCATTATCAACACTACTACTACCGCTACGTGGACCTCATGGCGTGGTTGGATGAAGATCCAACGGCGGCGGTTATCCGGACGATTCCCTATTCACCGCACCTACGTGGCCTTACTAGAGCCGCACGATTACCATCTAACGGCCGAGATCTACCGAAGCTATTTAAACTTAACTCTACGGGAAAGAATCGTGGCATTACCTCGGACGTTGGATGAAGATCCGACGGTCGGCCGGAGCTCGGTAGATGGCGGCGGCAGGCGGTTCCTCAAGACCGGAGACGAAGAAGATGATCGGTTGGCGGCGCCACGAGGCTTCTCCGGCGTGAATAAGTGGCCCACTGGATGCGTCTTGGCACGGCGGACTCGGAGCAAGTCTTGGCTGCGGCGGAGAGTGACGGACGACAGTGGGAGGCAAGAAAAACCGAGAAGGGAAGAAGCTCTACTCCAGTGAGCTCGGGCGCAAGCTATGGGGCTCGGCAGCGTGTGAGAGAGGGTGCAAAATGAGCGGAACGATGTGCTGCGCACAGAGGGCTATAACTCCCGCTCGGACAGGCCTTGGAAAGCGCGCAAATCTCTGACAAATCTCGGCCAGCAGGCGGCGGCGGCAGCGGCGATTCGCTTCTCCCGATGCGGCGCGACCAGTCTACACCGTCCGATTGAAATCCAACCGCAGGCGAGTAACGGTTCGGCTATACGGCGCCACGTGGCGAAATCCTGGCGGCCAGTCATTGAGATCCAACGACCCACGCGGTTAAGCGACGCATTAAATCAAGATCCGTCCCGTCGAGATCGAACGACTCGAGCGGCGGCGCTTAGGGTTTGGCGGCGCATGAGCACGATGTTGGGCTCTACCGACATCGTAGCAATCAAATTTTCCGGTTTTAACAATTAAAACAATTCTAGAAAATCAAAGTATTTATTTAGAGCACTAAAAATACCTGAAAAATTCTAGAAAAATTCCAAAAAATATTTTAGGGCATTTAGAGCTTAAATAAAATATTTTTATTTATTTTTGATAATTACTTTTATGTTATTTAATTATTCAAGAGAAGGATAAATTTAAATTAAATTCAATAAATTCCAATAAATTTTAAATAATTCACAAAAATTCAAATAACTCCAAAATTTAAAATTATACCAAATTTTGGGACGTTACAAACCTACCCCCCTTAACAGAATCTCGACCCCGAGATTTGAAGCTTAACAGAATCTCGACCCCGAGACCACGTGGCCAGGTCGCCACGTGGTCTTACTTATCTGCGGCAGAGTGGGTACCCTTGCGTAAAGGACACCAACAACCTCCTTGCCTCAAGTATCCCTCCCACCAAACAGAAAGTGGATTTTGATGAGACAATGGACACCAAAACCGTATGTACATCCTGTGCAAAATAGGATAGCACAGGATAAATACATTGGTTATTCTTGCACCACAAGAGCAAGTTGAGTTGATTTCCCTCATCCATGTCAATCTCGATCTCCACGAAAGGCATGTTGAGGTAGTGGTTGACTTCTACTCGTGGATTCCATGATGATCTGCTCGGTGATTGTGAAGATGAGCCAGACAACTTGATTTTCAACTTCTTCCATATACTTGAAGTGGTCAAACCGCCTCATGCTTATTGCGTTGTTGAGATAGATCTTCTTGCTTCATCTTTGGTGTCAACTTCTCATTATATTTGTCAAAAACTCGAAAAACTCGTTATAAACATGAGAATAGGCCTTGGAGAAATTAAGATTAAATGCCTCACATATTCCCTCGAAGGTGCCCTGCAAGTCTGAAAGACCATGTGGAGGTCTACTCTTATGTGTGATGAGTTATTGACATTGTTCAAGCTAGTAGTGTTTGAGTTTAAGGGAGATTTGAGTTTTAAATCCAAATTTGAAGCATTCTAAGTGTTGTCTAGCAAGAGCGGTGCTACCAGTCTAGCATAGGCAATAGCACCAACTAGCGGTGCTATCGGCTCGGGTGTGGTTGCACCAGGCCTATGGCTGGTGTGAAAATTTCAGAGAGGGTGATTTCTGATTTGGCATCGGGCGTGCTACCGATCTAGGGGTGGTAGCACTGGTTTACCATGGGCGGTAGCATCGGCCTCAGTCTGGTGTATTTTGTCCAGAGAAGGTGTTTTTGTGATTTCTAAGGGCGGTCATACTGGCCAGGGGGCGGTATAATCGGGCCGGTAGTGCTACCGGCCTGTGGGTGGTAGCACTGGCCCTATGAGCGATATTGGATATATTTGATGATTTTGTATGTTGATTGTATATCTTTTCGGACATTGCTATGTGATGGGTTTTTCTTATTTTTGATGATTGCAGGACGTCGAGTTTTGATCATGGTGAGGTGGAGGATGACCGGGACTAGGCGAGGAGTGTTAGAGATTCAAACGGTCGAGGATCGCTTGAAGATGATTAGAGATAGAGTCGGTGCAAGCCTAGAAACACAAGGAAAGGAAAAGATGCTAGCTAGACAGTGTGTGTATTAAGG
The DNA here is from genome assembly GCA_036346375.1 of Guadua angustifolia. Lineage (NCBI taxonomy): Eukaryota > Viridiplantae > Streptophyta > Magnoliopsida > Poales > Poaceae > Guadua > Guadua angustifolia. Next base: position 57,761,396 of record CM070503.1, on the reverse strand, counting down.
AGGGCCGTCGGATCGCGGTCTAGTTGATACGATAGAAGTTCTAGTTAGTGGGCTTTGAAAACCGTGCAAGAAAACCTGGTTTGTTTAGTGAGTTTTGAATGGTTATGTGAGTGGGTCAATCCTAACCCTTGATGGAGTGCCCTAGGGTTAAGGGACTCATCCAAGGGTGGTAAGTGGCTCAAGAGTAGTATAAATAGAGGGGTAGAGGTAGCATTCCCCCTTTTGAAGGTTTTGAGGTTTTTGGTACTCTTTTGAGTTTTACCCACCTTATTGTGAGGCTTTATAAACCTCCCTTCTAGAAATCCAAAACACATTTTCATATGGTTGAATTTACTTTACATATTTACATTATGTCTTAAATTATGCACTTACATTCTTGCAATTTACATTTACACATTTTGATTTGCCTTCCATACTTCATGCTTTTGTTTCTTGTGCCAAGGATATTGATTGATGGATGCATCTTCTTTGGATCATATCTCAATCATCTAGGCAATCCATGCATCTTTCTTAGAAGAAACCATTTTTGAGTTCTTTAGTGAATGATTCTTGTAGACTGCATTTTTGGAGGTTAGGACTTGTGCTCTTGCTTGCTATGACATGTGGGACGCTATCCATGATCATCTTGATCACAAAAAACCCACGAGCAAGTATTAGATTAAGTTCTTGAGTTTTGCTTAAACTTGAGGTATTCTTCCTTCAAAGTGAAAAAAATCAAAACTTTGACATCAATCCTTGCGATTGAAGGTTGGAATGAGTTCCTGACATCCTTAGGAAGACAACTACCAAGTTTCGTAAGTTTTTGTCTAGCCGATTAAAAGATTTATGAAAATTTACTTTTGAAGTTTGTGCTGTTCTTCTTACTGTTCTTGAGCCTGGTGCTACCGACCTCATCCCGGTGCTACCGAACCTATCGGACTTACCCCAGACATAACGAAGCCTGGCGCTACCGACCTTGGTCTGGTGCTACTGGTCTTGCAGGATACTTGCTCCACTTCATTTGCTTATTTTGAGAGCCTTGGTTGATGACTTGTTTGGATTATTTTTAGTGGGAGAAATTTTATTTGGGATCATTCACTCCCTCTGATCGCCATCTTAATCCTTCAAAGTCATGTAATTTTCTTCGTGGATCCAAAATAGTAGCAAAATAATACAGATGTGGAATATCTTAAAAATATTTTAAAATTTTTTATTCCATTAGTTCTATAATGTGCTGTAAAATATAATTATCTCTATCTTCTTTAAAAGCATTAGTAATAGTTCAAAGCCACTTGAAGAGTAAGGAAGAAGTTGGGTAGTACACACTGGATAAATTTGTAGTTGTATTATAAAAAAATTCTAAAAAATAATGAAAATGACTAGTAATTTCCTAATTCACTTCAAGAATTAACCATGTATCATTATTGCGCTTGATTTAAGATAGTGATAATATGCTTGTAGCCTTTGCATCGCTCAAGCATAGTATATGTTGAGTTTTATCTAACCTTCGTATCAAGATTGAATCTTCTTGGTTCCTTATTATTGGCCCTGCAATATTTTGAGAATTTAGCAAATCTTATAAAGTAACTCGTAACAAATTCAATAACGTTACATATGCTCTCTAAACTAGGTTTCACTACAACCAAACCTACATGCACAATGAGATTAATAATGTGGCATGTGCATCTCTGGTGAAGTACCAAACCTCCAACATAAGTCTCCATGTGCAGTGAGAGATGCTCCATAGCCATCGTGTTAGCTGATGCACAATGAGATCAAAAACTTGCAATGTTAAGTCCTTAGTATGACTACGGCAAGACTTCCTCATATCCTCTATCCTTTCGACCCATGTTGACACACTACCCCTTAACACTTGTCCCAATCTAAATAATTACCACCTCGGTTAATTCCCGAGCACCACGTGCTATCAATAAGTCAACATTATTGCGTGACATCCTCGTCACTATAACTCAACATCATTGTGTGATAATACCTGACACACTAATTTCATAAGTATGTTCTATATTCCATTAATCAAGATTACATTGATATTTCAAAGATATGTGTTGAACGCGCGGCCTGGCTAAGCAAACTAACATGGTCTAACCAACCCATGTTGATTATCATATTAACCAACTAATAGTGAACCAATCTAGGGTGACAATTGATCATGGCATACAAGTGACAAAGTAGGGTATAGTTTAATTAGACAGATTATCTGGATCCCAATTTAATTTGAAACAGTTATACACATAAAATAACATGTATAAAGTAAAACAATATAATAGTTTTATAAATCGCTTCAATATGATCAAAACACAACTTGTCTTGAAAAACTCTTATTCTCGCCTCGAGCTTGGTCTTGAGTTATCGAATTCTCCTCGACGCTCCGAGCACTTCGATGTCTACGCGTAACGAGAAAGAATATAGAATAAATACCAAAATAGAGAATAAACAAACTCCAAAAATCAAATAAAATTCACCATTAAATATATCTCAATTTTAAGAATTTTTAAAAATTTAAATCACCTCAATAGGAGTTTGTATGAGGGAAACAGGTTTACAAAATATTTGAATAAATAAGAAAATTAAAAAATATTAAATTATTAATTATCCGAATTAAATCTATACTGGAAAATCTTTTTAATGATATCAACTGAAGTCAGCAGCCGAGCCAACCAATATAAACCCGACATATGTCCACATCATATAGACCCAGTCCACCGTGGACCCTATGTATGGCTCCTCGGTCTTTGCATGCAAATCATCATTGACGTCACATGCATGATGCCAACTCACCCACGTGGTTACCCTGATGTCTGACATCTCGCACAATATCGGTTGGTCGTGCAAAATCCAACGGACGAGATGTATTCGATCAACAGCATAGAACATGATTACGTGGTGCATCCCTGACCGCTCGTAGAAGATCTGGCGTCAAACGAAGACGGTGGTGCGGCGGTGGCGGTACTCATCGGACCTGAGAACGAAGACACATATGCGGTGCAACGGTGATGAAAACGCCTCACGAATGCACAGATCTGGTGCAGCACAATGCAACAACCTTGGATGTACTATTGCTTGCGACTAAGACGACCTGACGATGACAAACGTGACGAAAAACCGCAATGGCTTCAACACCAAATCTGACGAGCACATTCTCTTCCACGGCTACGCTTCGAGCGACGAAACACGAGGCAAAAACGGTGGCGCAACTTGGAGAATAGCATGCGGTGGTCAAGTGGCTTTTAAAGGCCTTGGAGTCTGCGCTCCTCACAGTGGTGGTCTTCGGGTTTGCCACGGTGGCGGAGTCTGTGACCCCATCAGAGACGAAGACCATGGGCATGACGCGTGTCTAGCTCCAACGGTCTGCACATCTCACAACGTGGCGCAATCCTAACCGATTACGCAACGCAACCAATGGACACAATCGCTAGAGACGTGAACTAACACAAGTCAATCCCGAGTGTCCAACAATCCAACGGTTGATGACCATTCTGATTACGGCTTGAAAATGGCCGCCGGATTAAGATCCGATGGCAAGACTCCACGCTTCTAGAAGATAGGCCGAGCAGCGGGCTGGATTGGGCCAAACGAAGGTGCACAGTACTAGGCTAAGCCCGATATTGTTCACACCTATTTTCACAGCTTTTGATTTAAAATAATTCTATAAAATAAACAAAGCTAAATAAAATAGAAAAAATCTCAGATAAATTTTAGAAAAATTCTGGAAAATATTTTAAGACTTAAGGAACCCAAATAAAATATTTTATCAAAACTTTTTTTTTACTTTCTCATTACTTAAATAGTTTTCACAATAGGCCAAATTTAACAATATTCAATAAATTCAAATAAAATCCAGAAAATTCATAAATGCATATTAAACTCAAATAAAGCCAAAAATTGGGATGTTAAAACACTTCAACCATTGATCTGAACTTTCTCCCATTTTTCATGTCAATAGGATAATGAAAATATAGTTAAAATACTGTAAAATGTTTCGAGCCCTCTTCTTTGTGAGAATTGAAAGATTCATCATTTTATACTCAAAAATAGAGGACACATATGGTTAGGCATATATCATAGCTTGCAAGTCTCTTGTTAGGAAATTCTACATATATAGAATATTATTCGAAGAATGTGAAATCATAGGTATATATATAAGAGCACCTTATTCTGTGAAATGAAAGATGAACTTTGTTCTTTGTCCTCACTTAATAATTCAATTTGCTTTAATATGCTTCTCAAAAGCGTATGGACAACAAACGCTTACAGTAAGTTTTCTGAAAAGCAAATAAGATATATATTTGACTGGTACTGTACAGATTGGATTCAAATATTCTTTAGATACACAACGGAAGAAGTTGTAGGAAGAAGAAACGTTATCAACATGTCCACATGGTCGTCTTTGTTCTTGAATAATCCAGCCTTGGGTAAATCTTCTGCTTCAATTGCAGGTTTCCTACCTCGACGATGACCGGCCATGACCTCTGTTTCAAATGAGTAGTAGTTGCTTTCAAATTAAAAAAAGGTACAAGAAAACATTGATCGTTTTATTTAATTTGGACTACCCTATTGATCTCTGTTGGCGTCTAAAAAGCAAATGTAAAGGTTCTACACTCTCTGTTGAACGAAGAATATAGCAAATTCAAATGAATCTGTCCTAGCTATCTATCCATTCGAAAACGAACGAGTTCACATTAGACCGACATTTCTTTCTATGAATTGCATACGTACTACACGCACCAACTAGTTTCCATTTTTCATGGACGGGATAGCTTGATACATATTTTGAGGCATTGGAAGGTGTTTAAGGGGACAATTTATAAAAATTCGAATTGCAGGGAATATCCCCGTCAAAAGGAGGTTCGTTTGTCCGTGAGGAGTAGAGCAAGCAAAGGATGCAAAAAGGTGCATGTCGATTAGGTGGACAAAATGATGGTTTTTGCAGAGGCGATGGCGATTGAATTCCTCTAACCTAATGATGCATCACGTTGCTGCATCGGCAAAGCTTGCAAGCTTTGCTCGCTGCGTGCATGCCTGCCTGCCTTCTTGCTCTCTAGCCAGGCAACCTCTGTACATGCTTGCATCCATGCCTGTGCGCGCGCGCTGCTTACACCTTCGGCCTAGCTGTTCCTGTTTGTGTGCGCGAGAGGCAGAGAGAGTTCTGGACCAGCCATCATGCATGGATGCATGCATGCTGCTGCGAAATTGGGATCACACAAAACAGAATTCCAAGTGCTCCCTGGATGCACGCATGGTCATTGTTTTGCATGCTTGCCTACCTTGACATGTACAACATTGTGATCGATGCTTAATTGCCTGCATGCATGCCTTGGTGATTTAATTGTAAAGGTAATTAAGGTGTGTAGTGCATCATGCTATTCCCTGCCATGTGCCAGCTGCTGTGGTGCCAACAGGTTGAGGCATCGCTAGAACCCGGCCGTCCAGACAACAACAAATGTGGGGAAAGGTTTCATCTTTTAGCGGAGAGGAACGTGCGAACAAATGGATTCAAGGTCAACAGATATGATGTTCAAGCAACGGTGAACATTATTTGGGCACATTTACATGGATCCATCTTTTCAGAGACTATGAATTAATTTGGGACCCTTTTTTTCACCTCTGCGGACGACAACTGCGATGTGTGCAGCGGCACTACCGGCCGTCGATGTCGCCGGTAGAGGTGCGACGGAGCACAGTGCTAGCTGCAACCGCAGGGTCACGGTGACGGCCGGCGGTGTTGGGATGTGGCTCGGTGGAAGCAAGGATCCGGAGACGGAGAAGATCTAACAAACGTTGGAAAACTTGTAACAATGGAAAAATAGTTTGTACATGTTATGTGGGATAAAAAACGAGTGCTTGTCCCCTAAGACACCCACACCTTCTTCCCCTTACAACTTGAGATGCTGCAGGTGATGTTAACAAGCAAGCTGCTGCAGCTAGCACCCAGGAAAGCGTACAACAAATAATCCACAGCATCGCACCAAGTTCAGAGATGATGCATATCTGAATGACGTGGTATCATAGCTGGCGAGGTATGTCGTATATATCTCTACCAATTAACTCGATCTGAACATAATTAAATAAAAAAAATGGATGTACGGTGCATCATGCATCATCAGAGCATAATCTGCATAAGGATTTTTTTTTGAAGGAATAATCTGCATGAGGATTTTTGCACCCAAGAGACAAACAGGAAAGAACAATGAGAGAAGACATGATGCCTAATTAACCCCCATATCTTGTGGGAGTCATGTGAGATCAGACCAAGATCTCCCAAAGGTACAAAGTATACTGAAGGTCTGCTCCAATGCTCCATGCAAGTGTATGTATAATGAATGCTACTTCATTCTTCAGGTACACTAGTCAATACCTGACAAATATACTTTAACAATAAAATAATCTCTTTTTTTTTGCCAATTTGCAACTTGGTCCTCTCCTGCCTGTGTGCATGTAATATCTACTCGATCCCTTTTGCTGATGAAGATGTTGTCTCATCTACACGTTCCAAAAGTTGCCACGAGCAGTGTGATACACTCATTCAGCTAGCTAGCTAGCCAGAGCGTTGTTCTCTCTCTTTCCACTGTATATGTATAGTAGTAGTAGTACTAGTTGTCTCTGTCATCAATAGATTCCTGCCCTAGCCTGCCCAAGTAGTCGAAGTATGTATGATAAGTTATGAGTAGAAACATACGTTAGTGCCGTAGTCAGAGGCAAAGCATTCATATACCGGCTTTGTCTTGAGTACAAACGAAACAGGGATGCAACACACTTGCGCGGCAGCCCACGACGCTCGCCGGCGCATATATGTCTCTCCGTTTGGTGAATTCGTATTTTCGTCTTATCTGTCGGCGTCGCAGTTGCATGGTCGACGGCAGCGTTGCCGCCCCATGGATGTATACGCCATCAAATGGCATTTATATGCACATGCTGATGATGAGCAAGCGGAAAATTTTTTTTAGATAATGGAATGAAATTCCGGCTTTATCTCTCTTAGAGAGAATTAGTCCACAATTATTACAAACTTTAGAAGTAAAAACACCGTTTCGACAAAAGAACCAAAACAATCAAGCAGTATATCCAATCCTGGCCTCTAAAAGCCAACCAAAAGAAACAAACAACTGCAAAGCAACTGTCTCCAACCGCGATAAGCATTGAGGAGACCTCTTGGTCGAATCACTTCATTGTAATTTGGCCCATGTGCGGCCAAGACGTTCCTCTGAACAAGACCTGCAAGAAAGATTTAGGTATGCATCTGTCAAAAAAAGATCATTCCTTGCGCCTATAAGGCCCAACAAATCCTAAGCAACTCCCGATAGTAATACGTAAAACTCGATCCGACCCCTTTGTTTCACCCACCCTCAAATAGATGATGGATAGAATTGGCGGACCCAAACCCAAAGTCATGTATACTAATCGCCATATAAATTTAGCATAACTACACTTTAAGAAAAGATGGTGAATAGTTTCATTGTTGCACAATGACAACAGACTTATCCCCCGCCAATTGCGCTTAGCCAAATTATCTTTAGTTAATAACACCCTTTCTTTAAATACCACAAGAAAATTTTAATCTTCAATGGTAATCTAGTATGCCAAATATCTTGTGAAACTTTAACTCCATTATTAACCGTATTTGTACATAGATTTAACCGAGAACAAAGCCAAGATTATAAAGTCGCCACTTAAATTTATCTGACTCCTTGCAAGGAAGTATTCACTGTTCTCGCCACTAGACTCACCCACCACGCAAATTATTCCCTCAGAACGATCTCCTAAAAGACACATTTAGCAAGGAAGACCCTATGACTTCCGCAATAAAGAGCTTGTCTTTTCCTAACAATATTATAGAGAGAAGGGTATTGAGATTTGAAGGGTAAATTATCCAACCAATTATCTTCCCAAAACCTTATTTGGGTCCCATCTTTTAAGATATAAGAACCTAGACTCGTGAATTGAGCTTTTACCCCATCGACTACTCCGTAAATGTGAGTCACTGTGTTTCTTTTCTACTTGGCTAAGAGGCTTGCCTTTTAAATATTTGTTTCAATAACTGCTGCTGTGTTCCTTGCTCATTGTAAAGTTTAAACAACCACTTGCTAAGGTGCTTTTATTCGTCAGAGGTCAAGGTTTAAAATCCCTAACCCACCTTGATCTTTTGGTTGATAAATAAGTTTCCATTTCACGAGCCTATATTTCTTCTTAGCCGATCATTTTGCCAAAAAACCGAGATCTATATTAATCTATTTTTGAGGACTCGAGGACCTCAAAAATGACATCATAAACATAGGTAAGCTGGACAAAACAGAATTAATCAACACTAACCTCCCACCAACCGACAGCAGCTTACCTTTCCAACTACTTAATCTTTTCTCGAATCTCTCCACTACCATCCGCCAATCTGAATTACTCAACTTCCTATAGTGCATCGGGATCCCCAAGTATCAAAAAGGGAATGAACCTAATTTACAACCAAACAACTTGGAGTAATCAGCCTCATGGTCCTTTGCCTGACCAATACAAAATATTTCACATTTGTGGAAATTTATTTTGAGACCAGAAAGCTGTTCAAAAGCACATAACAGAAGTTTCATATTTTTCGCCTCCTCAAAGCTATGGTCCATGAAGATTACCGTATCATCAGCGTATTGGAGAATAGATAAACCCTCATCTACCAAATGAGGAATCACTCCCTTAATTTGGCCATCCTCTTTAGCTCGTGCCAATATGATAGCCAACATATCCACAACTATATTAAAAAGAATTGGGGATAGCGGATCCCCTTGACGAAGCCCTTTCCTAGTTTGGAAATATGACCCCATGTGATCGTTTACCTTGATATTAACATTCCCCCCGTGAACAAAAGATTTGATCCAGTTGCACCAAATCGGCGAAAAACCTTTCATCCGCAGCATTTGATGTAAAAAATCCCATCTAACTTTGTCATAAGCCTTCTCAAAATCAATCTTTAAAATAACTTCATTCCGTTTTTTCTTATGCAACTCATGCAAAGTCTCATGAAGGATCACTGCTTCCTCCATAATATTTCTTCCAGCAAGAATGCCGCTTTGAGAGGGACTACCGACTTTTTGAGCAACTTGGGAGATTCTATTAGTAGCCACTTTTGTGAATATCTTAAACCGACATTCAACAAACAAATAGGTCTATACTGTTGAATCTGCTTTTGCATCTCTAGCTTTTGGCACCAAAATTATAGTCCCAAATTCAGACTACGAAGATTTAGAGTGCCATGATAGAAATCATCAAAAAGAGCCATTAAATCAAATTTAATAACTTCCCAAAATACTTGATAAAACTCAGGTGGGAACCCATTAGGTCCAGGAGCCTTATTTCCTTCCATTTGAAAAACAGCTCTCTTAACCTCCTCTTGAAAACTAGAGATTAGGATCTCATTTTCCAGAGGTGAAATTTGATGAATGTCTGCTACTCTTATTTCATCCAACGATAACCTAGTAGGATCAGAGGGGCCAAACAAGTTTTTATAATAAGTGGTAATATACTTTCTTAAGTTAGCATCACCAGAAATTAGCCCTTCGTCTTGTTCCAGCTTGAAAAATACGGTCTTACGATGATTGCCGTTAGCAACTGTGGAAAAATTTAGTATTGGCATCACCTTCAAGTAAGGTCTTAACTTTGGCTCGCTGATACCACTTGATCTCTTCCTCCCTTAACAATTGAGCTAACCTCTCATTCAGAAAGTTTTTCAATTTTAACTCATCTGGAGAGAGGGCCATGGTCTCAGCTTTCTTGTCAAAATCATCAAGATTATCAAGCAAATTGCTTTTTTTCCTTTCTATAAGTGCCACTCACTTTTTAGCCCACCCCTTAAGTATTGACGCAGACGCCTAATCTTAGATTGCCAACGCCTAGAGGCGCATCTCCGCACATCGGTATTTCCCGGATATTCTTAACCATATCAAAGAACCCGTCACGAAGTAACCAACCAAGTTCAAATTTGAACAAAGGTGGGCCAACGGATGTAGACGAGTCTCCGATGTTTAAGAATAAAGGAGTATGATCCGAGATACCCTAGTTAGAGCAAATAAAGTGGAATAAGGAATTTGGATTCCCATTCCGCACTAACTAGGACTCTATCCAAATTTCAAACGCCTGTCTTTCCGCATTGTTTGCCCAAGTAAATTGTCTGCCTGACATCTCCAATTCTTTAAAGTTAAAAATATCAATAATGGCGTTAAACAGAAACGGCCATCTCTCATTATAAATTGCGTTATTTTTTTCATGAGGGCCCCTTAAGATATTAAAGTCCCCACCTATCATCATAGGTAAAGTCTCTTTAGTACAAAGATGGGCCAACTCAGTAAGAAAAGCAGCTTTTGGGGCTTGTTGAGCCGGCCCATACACCGACACCAATATCCATTGGTAGCCATCACTCTTGTTTCTAACTTTAAATTTCACAAAAAAATCCCCCTCCTCAATTTCGCCTAAATCAAACGTCAACAAATTAACCCCCACTAACATGCCACCAGATCTACCAATAGGAGATTTGCAATGCCACAAGAAATCCTTTCCAGCACAAAGATGTTTAAGGAAACTTTGTGAGCACTCCCTCCTCCCTGTTTTTGATAAAGCAATAAAGTCTAAGTTTTTCTCCAAAGTAATATCTGATATGAACTTGAATTTCTTCGGGTCAGCCAACCCGTTGCAATTCCAAAAGATCCCCTTCATAAATTACCCGAAAAAGTGAGATTCCTACTCTTACTCCTCTTCTTCCCTTTCCTATCCCTTTTTTAGTAATGTGGGTACGAGTTTGACGATCACCTAAGTAATCCAACTCACCCTCACTAAGCCCCTCGGACGCATCCCCACAGAAAATATTTGCTGAAAGAAATTCAAGATCACTAGCATTGTCTAAGAAGACTTCATTAGCAGTGCAGTGCTTGTCTTCCACCTCAGAATCCACCCGAGACTTAGAATTACTAGCCGTCCCACAAACTAAGCTCTTAAGAGATTCAACATTATGATTTATATCATCATCAGTACTACCCATGCATATACCAACAGATGTAACATTCCTAAGAATATCAAGATCATGAAATGAACCAAAAGAAGAAGGATAGGAAATACCTTCACCAGTTGAATCTTCCAAGTTAAACCTTGCTTTCATCTTTGCAGCCCTTTCCAGAGCGCTTTGATCAGCAACTGCCGCCGTTCTTTTGCTAGAACGAGGAGCAGACCCGAGCACCTGGGAGGTCACCTTTGGAGCTGGAGTTATTTCGGTGGAATCCTTGGTGGACGCAACTACAGGAAGCTGAGGAGAAACCGTCATCTTCTTAGGTACCACCGGCCCACCTTGAATACCAGCCGCATCCAACCCAACTGTTGAAGAATCCTTCCCAGGCTGCCAATCCAAGCTGACCGGCTTAGAAACAACCCCAGGAGCACTAGAGATTTGTGACTTCTGCCCCACAGACGGAACCGAGCCAGGCTGAGTAGTTTTACCACCAGAAATAACCGGACTCTTGCCCTTTTGCACAGATTTCTGGTGATCAATAAAATCATCCAAAACATCCTCATCCATACCATTGTCATCACCATCCATATGGTCTAAGTCCATATTTATTGGTTCAGGATTATCCGGGTCCATATTCTTCTCCACACGAAACTGAAGTTCGTACACAAAGTCACCCACAACAATGTTAACAAATTCCGGAATTAAATCCGGATTAAGACAGGCGACCTTGACTCTAGCAATGTCATGTTCTTTTGTGAACTTCATATCCACCTTACGAGAAGCCCCTAAAATAGACCCCACAGCCCAAATGATTTGAAACAGTCTTAGCTCTTGAGTTAAACCCCTAAACTGAACCCAAACCTTCGGAATTTCATATCTGAAAACATCCAAGCTAGCTTTCTCCTCAATACTCATTGTAGCCTTCACACTTTTAGTGACAACAGGACCCCATTCCACTAGACGCTGAAGATCAGCCTTTGATGGAAACATTGTCACAAATGTATTAGGACTACTCTCTTCCACTTTCCACTCCCAGTTGCCTGGAATCAGCCTCTCCAGTTTAGATTTTACATTCCCCACAGTCATAGAGTTTTCAAGGACTTTCACTACTGCAGCTGTGGACTCAAGTGATATCTTTTGATTTCCTACATATGGGATGTAATAAAAACCCAACCCCTCAACAGCATAACCACTGGGAATAGCTGTAGTCCTAATGAACTTATTGGATGAGCAAGCCTTTGTAACATGATCATCAGAGCCACAATTATCACAATTCAATTCTGTAGTACAATCTGTGTTAATATGACCCTTAGTTAAGCATCTATAGCAATAAGGCTTATTGTTCTTGATCTTCACCACCCCTCTATCAGCAGACACAGATACTTCCCCTTTAGACCCATCCATCTCCTTAGGCGCTAAAATAGCAGGCTCTGGCGCAAGAATTTGCTTACCAGCCTCTATTGCCGGAAGTCGCGTAGCAGGAGCATTCTGAATGTGGCCATCAGAGACTTGCGCTCCAGAAGACTGAAAGGAAGTGCCGCGGCGATGAACATTGCTCTGACCACCTTCAGAGAGAACATCACCCCGGGCGCCAAATGCTCCACCCCCAAAGCCTTGTCTTCCAAACTCCTGGCCAACACCACGATTGCCACGCCCATCAATACGAAAACCACACCCCCGACCGTACCCACCCCGGCCGTAACCACCATTGATACGCCCTTGGCCACCGCGATAGCCACGGCCAGCATACCCATAATTGCCAGAAGTGAACCCGGGATCAACATGCTGGAGAGCTTGCCCAACACCGCCCCGACCAGCACCAGCACCTCCGCCCTGACTCGCCATCGATGGAGCGCCTTCGATAAGGACCACCGCGTAGGTACGACGAAGCGGAGCAACAGATGAGGCAGCATGCGGATTAGAATGGCAGTTAGGGTTACGATTGATGGAGCCGGTTCGCGAAAAAAGTGCCACCAGGCCGGGAGTGGGGCGAAACCACTTGCCAGGGCCGATCTGAATACGGTTTTGACTCCGATCCGTACGTCTCTCGGTTGACCTGGGCTGTTTCCTTTCGGCCTTGTCAAGTGAAGATAAGGAATTTTCCATCCCACTCGGCCCAATATTTTGAAGCACCGTTGGACTGCATTCGACAGAACGGCACCCGGTAATCACGCTTGCATTCATATCCATTACTGTCATTGACGACCTTGACGGAGACAAACAAGGACGGTTAGTACGAATCGCCGCACACAATGCATCACCAATCGTTCTCGGCGGTGACACCCGTGGAGAGGGCAATCGACCTTGCCAGGGACGAATACCGACCTTGCAATGAACTAACGTGTTAACAATGTTTTTAGCCAAAGCACAGTGATTCAGGCCAGAAGAATTAGATTTGAGCGGAGACTTACAAACCAAGAGTTCATCCTCAAGACGTCAAGGTCACCATGGAAAATCCCGCCGCTTTTGCCTCGTTGATAAATTCGGTGAAGAAACATCATCATCATCCGATGACTCCGCCTCGTAATCACCCTTCGCCGCATTTCAACCTTTGCACCTTACCATGAATAGGACCGCTTAGAACAGAAGTCGCCATCGATTCCACCACCTCGCATAAACTTCGTTCTAGCCGCCTGCAGATCATGGTATGATAACACACTGCCACAACCTACATCTCCCTTTCGCTTCGGAAAATGTAACACAGCATGAGCACCAAGAGATAGACGCCTAGCCATCATCCCTCACTAGCCATACAACATGAGGCAGACCAATCACACGAACTACAAGCCAAGAGAAAATACCTGTGATAGAATTAATTTAGTTTTGTACACAAAATTTAATCGTACTTTAGGAAGCAAACGTTGTTCTAGTTGGTAGAGCTGGTGCATATTTTCGTTCTTAAGTGTATGACAAAGCTCTCTGTCACTTTTTTTTTAAAAAAAAAAGAAAATTGATGCCTTCTGAAAGGCCATGAAGGCCTATTTTTGTTGGTGAAGAGTTATTGACTGTATTTGAGCACGTTGTACTTGAGTTTGAGTTTGCTTTAAATTCTATTATGAATTTGAAATAATTTGAGTTGCTGCCAATGTTGGGCGGCACTATCGGCCATGTAGGAGCGATAGTGCCAGCCAAGCGGCACTACTGGCCAGGGTTGGAGTAGTGCCAGCCCTGTGGAGCAACCGGCCTTGGGAGCGGTAGTCTTTTCATAGTGAGGTGTTTTCTTTGGAGTTAGACACAGGCAACACTACTGACCATCTAGAAGTGGTACTACTGGGAGTGTGGTACCATCGGTCTCCAGTGGTGGTAGTTATTTTTTCAAAGAGGGTTCTCTCGGAGTTGTTCAGTGCGAGTGGCACTATCGTCTAACCAGGAGTGGTAGTGCCATGGGTGCGATACTACCGACCCTGGGTGGTGGTAATGCTGACTTCACTGTGAATTTGTGCTTAATGGTTTGCATTATGTGGTGATTAATACATATATTGTGAACAGTGATATGCGATGTGTTTCTTGTGATCTTTTTCTTGCTTGATCTCGTGCTACCTAGAATGTATGATTGATAAATGCATCTTCTGTGGATCATCTCCTCAATCATTTAGGCAAACTTTTTCTTGATCAACCATGTATCTCCAAGAACTAGCTTTCGAGTTGAGAAGAAAGTTCTTGAGTAGATTTTAATCCTATTGTTTTTATCTTTTTGCTATGATATGTGGAAGACCATCTAAGGTCATCTTGACTATTAAATCCCCATGAGTAAGCACAAGGTAATAATTTGGGTTTTGACCCTGTTTTTGTGCACTCTTCCTTGATCTTGAGAAAGGTCAAATCTTTAATATCAATCCTTGCGATTGAAAGTTGGAATAGGTACCTGACATCCATAGGAAGGTGTCTACAAAGTTTCACAGTGTTTGGATTAGCCGATCAAAAGTTATATGATTTTTTGATCTTAAACTCATGCTGATTTTACTGTTTATACCCTGTTTGCTGTTTATCCGATACTATCGCTATAGTAACCCTGGTAGTGTTACTGTTTATCTCGGTACTACTAGCCTTTGTAGCATGGTAGTGCTACCCTAAAACTGATTTTTTGGAGGTCGTCATTTTCTGCTCTTTTGTGATCTTGGAAGGTTTTAGTTGGATTCTTTGATGGAAAAATTAAATTGTGATCCACTACTACAAAACAGGTCATCACAGACAATTTTTTGAACCATCTATAACCATGTGTTAGTGATGTTATGGCATATCACAGACGGTTTCTAAACTATTTGTGATAGAAGGTATCGCAGACGGTTTTAACTAGGACCATCTATGATATACTAACATCACAATGGTTTTTAATTATAAACTGTCGGTGACATTATGATATCATAGACGATTTTAGTTTGAAACCATACGTTACATCATTACATCATAGACAGTTTCTAATTAAAAACTATTTGTGACAAGTCTTTCTATAGACAAGCTTTTTTCTATTCATTAGCTAGCCTCAGAAAATGCTAGCTATGCCCTCTAAAAAAAGTAGATTACGGATTAACGCAATTTAGATTACAAACATTACATTCATTTCAGATTACAAGCATTACATCTATTTCAGATTCCAAACATTACATCTATTTTAGCAATCAACTCAGATTACATCATAGCTCAAGCAAATTACATATAGATTAATATTGTACGGCACATCTATTTCAGAAATGAACTCAGATATATTAACCAATGGAACTCAATATTATTAACCAATTAATTGAATGCACAACTATAATTCACAAATCCACAACACAAGTTTAACAATTAACCCAAATGGTAATTAAAAAAATACAATACTTGAAGTTAGACAATGTAGAACTCGCCTTTTAGATTTAAGACTTGACTGAGCAAGAAGGAACAAAGCTATCCTCGAATTCGCATCAGATCGGCCTCTTCCAATGCAGTTATTACCTGACTGATGTTTTTAGTATTGATGAGGAGTTCCATGTTGTGGCAAACGTAAAATCCACAACGTTTATTTCCCTTTCCCTACTGATTGCACTGCAAAAATAGAATTGGTTAGTTTTAAAGTCATTATTACATAATTTATATAGGATTATTGTGTATAGTGTATATTGAAAATTTAAAATTGTGCTTCAACTTCGGCCCGTCCTTACTAGAATGCCCTTTATAATATTTGTACACTCTAAAAGAACTTCCTGATTGCAAAAGGTTAGCCTCAGTCATTCTATAAGCAACGTACACCTTGAATAACCTGCATGATCATGTTATCTATGGAAGAAACATGATTGATTACCTATTGTGTAATTTTGCGATAGAATTTAAATTATCGCTGCCACTCGGTAAGAAATCAAGGTAAATAACCCAATTCGTGGATGGATGAATTACAATGAGAACACAATGAAACCTACACAGGTATGTCGGTATGGTCAATTAACAAAACAGAGTTATATACACAATGCAAATTAAAGTATAGCAAGTAGTGTAGCACTTACACTAGGTTGTAGGGTAAAAGTATGAAATCCTTACCTTTTTGAGCCACCAAGGCTTGTGCGACTTATCATCGACAAATTGTAAATCTTTGTTTGTTGTTTGCTTGGAGACTATGTGTGCGTCAAGGAAACCGACCAGTTATTTGTTCTCCCTCTCTTCACGGATCATGCATCTATATATACAAATGCAATGAGTGTATATATATATGATATTTATTAGTATTACACGAATGTAGACTGTCATTGTACACACTTACAATGTCCAACATCTTAAGAGCGCGGAGTCAAGGGCGTCGAGATTGAAGACATCAAACAGGTCCTTGAAGTCAACTGTGAAGAAGTCCCTCGATGACTCGTTAAACAGATGTTCAGGCTTGAAGCGGACCAAGATACTCATTATACGATCTTGTACTATCTTTTTATCCTATTCCATGTACCAATTATGCAATCTAACGCAATTTATAGAAAGGTTCTCCAGGCACTCTCCCATTACTAAAGGTTCTCCTAGCTGGTTTAATCAGGCCAGCGGGGCAATCGAATAGTCCAATTCCTTTGTGATCTGCTTCACTTTGCCCTCGACTTGCTTTGTGCTATAGGGAGTCTTCATGAGAGATGAGTGGGCACCATCCCACTAAAAGTCCTTTGATCCAGGAGCACGGAAGCCAACTTGGTGGCCTGCGGAGGTGCAGCAGACGATTTAGGCAATTGGGATAGCTTCGGTGATGGAGGACAGGCATCCAGCGGTCCAGGGAGATGTCGTTGCTAGGCCAATAGATGAAAGTGCTAATGGCATCCCGCAATGTCACAATCTCGTTGTTTGGGGGCATCGGTAGCAAGATGGTCTTGAAACTATTATGTAAACCATCCATATTAACCTTCGTAAAACCCGATGCCACCAGGGTACCATGCACCAGCGCCCCTTCAATGGATAGATACGTTAGCCCCCAAGCAGCCGGAAGAGCAATGGAGCCATGGGCAAGTCTCACTTGGAGAGTGCATCGCGTGACCACCTACATAACGGTATACAATTAGCTAATGCATCCAACAGCTATTTGTATGGAGCATTCAAGACATATATATATAAGTATCTTGATGTCACAGATAGGAAATTTGCCATGTTCATCTGTGGGAGTGGCGGACACACAACTGCTCTTTTTGGTAGTGGGACTGATTTGCACATATACATCTAGGACTTGCACAAGCTGTCTGTAGTCTTGATTATCGAGCCTTTTCTCGAGGCGTCTTATCTTATTGCTAAATTCTTCTTTTAGTTTTTTCTCAATCTTTTGTAGCAGTCGTTCCTCTCGCTCTGCTTTGGTTTTCTTCCTACTCCGGTATTTGTCGGAGTCGTTTGGGAATCCCATTTTCTAGGAAACAAAAACCCCTTTGCCTCGCATACAACTAGGGTGTTCTTTTTTTCCCAAGGCGGTGGAGAGTACATCTTTCTCCCTATCTGGCAAAAAAGTGCCATAGGAAGATTGTGTACTCAACGCTACTTGCAAGATCCTGATAAGTTATTTCACTTATGAAGTTATGGTTATTTCACTTACAAAGTTATGGACTAATTACATACAAAATTGGTAGTCAGATATGTTACTAGTTGTTGGCAGACTTCCTCATTCGTTGGGTTTGTAAAGGAGACGGTGTCGGAAGATGTGGCATTTGACCTCGCTCTCAACCAGTCTCTGGTGCACTGGTTAACAATAGATGCAAATAGTGCAAAGGCCTCCTCGCCCTCCCTCTCCCATTGTGCCCTCTTCCCAGCATACCTAGTGGTGCCATGTTTGTGGGGGTGGGTGTTCCTTGCCTACAGGGCCTTGTGGGCTTCACTTTCACACATGAATTCGTCTATCGTTTTCACCTCAACAAAACTATGCCATACGTCTTCAGCAATGAACCCGTACTTAGAGAAGGGAGTCCTGTCCTTATTGATATATTCCTTGACAAGCGTGCTCTTAAAGTCCCCCCTAGCCTTTCCTGCCACTAGTAGTGCATACCGTCGCACTAAGTGCACACAATCTTCTGGGATCTCAAATGAAGAAAAATTTGTCACCAAGTCATTGCGGTTCTCGTTAGTCAGTGATTTCCAGGATGGACAGGTGATGGGGACCCATTCCTATGCGACTATCCCACAAAATGTTCTAAATGCATTCGCTGCCTTTTTTGGTTTGGTAGGGACCCCATCCATTGGATCAATCGCCGTGATTGTATATCAGGCCATGGGCCTTTTATTTGCTCCTCTTGGACCTCGAGGAGGTTTTCCTTTCGATGGCTCATCACATCCTTGAGACGACGAATGAGGGGACACCATCTTGCAATATAGGCCGGTTTTCATAGCTCAACAGGAAAGAAAAGAAATCAAGCAAGGAAGGCTACCAATTGATGACTACTTTTATTTGATGGGTACAAAAGTAGTATATACATTAGACCCATAAGTATATTTATTATATAAAAGTATATTTTTACGTATTAGGGAAGTAGAAGATAAATTTGAATATATATATGAATATATAATAAACCGTTTGTGATGAGGCGTCTAATATATGCCTTTCTGTAGTAGTGTTTGTCAACACAGTTCTGAGCCCAAGTTCTTAATTTTGTGCATGCTCACATATTTGCTACATGCATATGCTCATATTTATGTGCTAAGACTGGCACTATAAACATTTTGACATGAACATGAGAATAGTCATTTATGCACACGCATTAATATTTTCCAAATTTATTTTAGCATTACTAATTGCAACATGATGTCCTACAGGGGTAATTATTCATTAGACATGCCCTTAACTTGGTAATATTATATTTAGTTCAACAAATTGTGATAATGAGAGCAAGTATAACCAGCTAATCCCAAATAATAATATAACAGATACATAATCCAAAGATATCAAATATGACATAAACAACATGAATAAGCACACTTTGAAATTTATGTCATACAAGTAATGAATCATGTTATCTACAACAGATTGTTGAACTAGTATTTTATTGCTCTCAGATTTGGATATGACTAAAGATTTTATATCTTCAAACACAATCATAAATGGCCGAACAATTAATCCAGTAAACATGGCCTTGAACCCTTACCTCCCTTAATGTGCACAGCCAAACATTTATCAACAAGTTCACTAAAAATTATCTAGATTCAGACTTTGTTTAGATCAGGTTTAAACAAATTACTAACCGAATTTACTGGATAGATTACTAAAGAATCAAAATTAGGTTAGCCTAATAGTGAGAACCCAACCGAACCAGCAAGTTGTTATCAAATAGCAATAGCAAGACTGACAATAGAATATAACAGGTCACAGATAATGCTAAGTGAAGATCAGAACGTATTAACAATGAAGAACACTGAATACTTCAGTGCGTAAACAAGAAATAAAGCTAGCAGTTCAAGGCCAAGCTTATACAGATTAATTGTTATGTTCATTAATCACCCATTTTCATCATAGCGCAATCCTTCAGAGCACTCCCACAAAGCAATCCCATAGGCAGCAGAGGATATAGCACAAATGGAAATATACTCACAATCAGAACATCACTCAAAGCTGTCCAAACTAGGGTATATTGCCATACTGCCATAAACACCCACACCGCAAATCCAGGTGAGCTAGGGTTTACCTTTGGTGTCAAGGGGGACCAGGTTGGCGGCTTGGAGGGAGACTGCAGGAGGGGGCGCCAGATGCTAAGGGGGCGATGGTGTGGAGGGAGACCCGGCTGGCTTGGAAGGAGACCTGCTCGTTGTGGAGGAAGACCCGACCAGCGTGGAGGGAGACCGCAGGATGGGGCGCTAGATGCCAAGGGGGCGATGGCGTGGAGGGAGACCCGGCTGGCTTGGAGGGGGACCTGCTCGTTGTGGAGGAAGACCCAACCAGCGTGGAGGGAGACCCGACGGCTTAGAGGCGGAGGAGCCAGTGGCTTGGATGCGGAGGGGGCGTCGATGAACAGGGGCGGCGTCGGTGACCGATTGGAGGCGCCGCAATGGGAGACAAAGTGTCGACGAGGTTAGGTGGAGGCGTTGCAACAGGTGACAAAGCGTCAGCTAGAGTTTTGAGCACTGGAGAGTGGTAACTGAATGAACTATGTGAGGGACCTATTTATAGAGACTGTATCACAGACGGTTCTAGGTTTGTGATAAGAAACATCATAAATGGTTATAAACTAGAACCATCTGTGATAGTTTCTTATCACAGACGGTTATGTTTTAGAACCGTTTGTGTTATAGATGAGACCAACACTAATTGCATAATGTAAATGGAATTGTGGATGGACCAACATCAATGAAGGAATTGCATAATTATCGACGATCGGGATCGTCAACCGCAAGAAAAGAGGTAGGGGTCAGAGAGTTTATGGGACCTGAGCTGCGTTTTGCTCGAATGAAGGAAGAAAATCGATCGCGGTGATGGTCGGAGCAAGGCGACAACGAGCACGAGACAAGAGTTTATATCGGTTCGAGCCCTCGTGAAGGTAATAGTTTATTCCGGCCGCCTTTGCGGCGGTGATTCTTGTTATACGGGCGACTGAGCAAAGGTTTACAACTCAAGACAGTAATGGAGGTTCCTAGCTCGAGCTGTCGTGTATGATGTGTTGTCTTCGCTGTCCTTGGAGCTCATGCGTCCTTGGTCTTTATACTTCCTTTGCACGCAACTACCGAGCAATCCTTGAAAGGGGGCCTTCGCGCTTTTTGAGGGTCGGGCAAGAATCGCCCCGAACTTGCCGTGCACTCTGAGTCATCCCCATGACCCGCTCTCCGGCAACCGTTAGTCAAATGCCTGATCCGAAATCCTAGGGCGGACCAGGGGCTTCAGGCGAGACCCCGCTCGAGCTCGAGGTCGAGAGGTGCCGAGCTCGGGCGCTGGCCAAGGCCGAGGTCGAGGCCCCAAGGCATACCTGTGTCGCGGTCGGGCCTTCCGAGCATGGGGATCCGCTGGATCGACTTGCCGGTCAAGGAGTACCCAGCCCTCGCCGGCTAGCCCCGAGGCTCTAGGTCTGAGGAACCCTCGTGACGACCTCGAGCCTTATTCTTGAGACGAAAAACCTTCATAGGTCTTGACTCCTTGGTCGAGGCTCAAGCGGAGACCACAAGGCAAGTCTCTTGGCCTCGACACCTGGCGACCTTGGACTTCTCGATGTTGGTACGGATGTGAACGGCCAGGGCACTGGCGCGCCTCGACCGAGCCTAAATTGCGCCCGTCACATCACGGTTGGCGTCTTTTAGGCGCCATGGATCGGGCTTTGAGCGTTATAGCTTAAGACCAGCGCCGCACCCCTAGTCAAAAAGCTTCCGCCCTTGCGCCTTTGTCTTCTAGCCTCCTCTCCCGAGCAAGGCCCTTCCGCTCGCTTCCTCGACTAAGCGCCTACTGGCGCCATGACTAAGCTTGGAAGGAGCACCTGCCTTCCGCGAGGATGAAGGAGCTCGAGGCCTCGGGGATAGTGGACCCGGTGACATGGCGGTTGACGGGCGGCGAGACCGAACCTTGCCCTGTGGATGATGAGATCGCTCGCACCGAGCATTACGCTCTCCTTGGCTCGCAGCCGGAGAGCGAATTCGCGGGTCGATGTCCTTTCTAGCCGCAAATAGAGCTCATCAATCTAGCACCGAATTCCGCCCTTACGCCGCCATCTTTTCCCATTTGTGCGAGGGATTCTCGAATCCTTCCCACCCTCGCCGTTTCTTCCGCTACTACTCCTCTTCCGCTCGAAGGACCCCGTGGTCGGATGTTCAGATTCGACTTCGACCGGCTAAAATGGCTCTTCCCGGCAAGCGCCGCCGGGACTCACTTGGCCCCGCCCGAAAGCGTGGTTTTATTCAAGAAAGGGAGCTCGAGCTCGACGCACGAGGGGACCCCTCCACCGAGAAGAAGGAGACCCCGAGTTCAAGATCTCGAGGTTGACGAGGAGGCCATTGCGCCATACATATTCGCGCGCCACGCGGCCTCACCGCAAGCAATCGCCGCCGACTTCTTGCGGAGCGGGTGTCCCCTCTGCGGAGGAGGGAGCACCTGCTTCGAGATCACGGGCGCGCACGACCCCACTCGTGAAGGTTCGACAGCAAGGCCTCCGCCCTTGGAACTTCCGCCAAATCCATCTTCCAAATTTTCTTGACAAGCCCATGCCCTTGCAAAGACCGGCGAACTCGGTCTCCGACAGATGTTCGAAATGTTCGAAGCCGGGCGATGGATACACCTCGACGATCTGGTCCCGGAAGAACGATTTCACGGAAGGCCGAGGCAAGCCGTCCCGACCTTGCCCTTGATCTTGTTTTTTAGCGAAGGTCCCTCGACCCACGCAAGTTCTCGTGACCATCAGAGTCGCTTTGATACAGCCAGAGGATGTTCTACCACGGCCGGGGGCAAACTCAAGAAGGGGAGGAAGAGGCCCCCCTCAGCCACGACAAGCCGTCACGAGGTGAAGAGGCCGCATGTCGAGTGGGGGAACCGCGCCACGGTAAGGACCCTACCGGTCGAGCCCCCGAGCCTGAGTTCATGTGCCTTACAGTTTGACGAGACCTTCCTAGTTGCAGCAGCAGAGCGCGGCGGCCGCCGCCAGTCTTGGTACCCCTGCCCCGGGCTTTGAGCCGGCCCTGCCCTTGCGGGCGAGCGCTGAGCCGGCTCGGCCTCGAGATCCTGTGTCGTGGAGGACGCGAAGCGAGGTGCCCTCATCATCGGGCAACAAGACCTTCGACACCCCCAATGAGATGGAGACCGGTGACCTGTAAATTCTTTGTATCCCGCCGCGCCGCCTTTTCGTGATCTTTTTGGCTTAGTGTATGCTTTTGATCGCAGACCGTGAGCACCCGAGCTCGAAATTTGCCCGCTTTGGACGATGGCTATTGTCCGTAGGCAGTCCGAGTCCGAGGAGGAGGATACGCTTGAGTTGGTCCGTCGCCTTTCAAGGCCAACGCGACTCCGTCGGGTCGTTGAGCCCGGTTCCGCCGGTGAGTTCGACCAGTGCCCTTGATGACTCTGGACGATGGAGAGCTCCAACCCACGCCCAAGGCGGATTTTGACACCGGCGAGGCTCATGATGCGCCGCCGCTGTCGACTCTCCCGCTCCATCTGCGAGGGAGGGTGCCCAGGCTTCGTGGGCGCCACCGAGGCGACACCCGAGCTCCCCGACCACGGCCGCTCCAGCGCCGAGGTCATGATTCCTCCGCCACCGGAAGGTGACCAGCCGCAGGGCTCCGCGGACTGCCAGGCTGTCGCACATTGGGCACCGAGGCCACTGCACCCCGCCGTGGAGGTCGAGAATCTGTGGCGGATCCGCCGCCGCCCCTCAGAGCCGGAGATGGGTGGGACCCCGGTCGTGAAGGCGGGACCAAGATCGCCGCCACGCCTTCCCGGGTTGTTGACGGCCGAACTCCCCCGGAGGTGGTGACGACCACTCAGCGCCCCTAGGGCAGTAACTCGAGATCCCGCCCGAGCGCCAGTGGTGGTCGGGTCGACCTTGACACCGTGAGCCGGCCGACGAGGAGGAAGAGATCCCCGCGATCAGACGACGATCGCGAGGAGTTTACCCGCATACGCCGAAGGCCATCTCCGCGAGGTAAGGGTCTTCTCGCGCATTTTGTAGCCGTAGCTCGTGTTCCTTATTCCTCATTTTGGGCCTCCCTACCGTCGTGAAGGTGATCGACCATGCCACCCAAGGGCTACAAGGCCTTCGTGAGCATGCCGTCAGGTCAAGGGCCTTCGACGCAATAGAGGCGCTGGAGGTTGAGCGCAAGCTTATCCGGACCATTGAGGTCGAGCAAGGAGAGCTCGAGCGAAAAACCCAGAGATTGACGACGGCGCTGCATTTACGAGGGCACAAGAAGTAGCCCATGCGGGCGGAGCTCGAGCGTGCCGTGGCCTCCGAACGCGACCATGGTTATACTGGCCGCCGAGCAAGAGCGCGACGGCGGCCAAGGCGCCAAGGTCGAAAGGGCAAAGTTGAAGCCCCGGAGAAGGCCGCCGCAGAGCGGGCGCCTCCGACCGAAGCGCCCCCACCTCGAGGCTAAGATCCCGAACTCAAGAGAAGCTCGGCCGCACCAACAAGGCATCGAGGACGAAAGGTGCCAAGGTCGAGGCATTGGAGAAGGCCGCCATGACCGGTCTTCCTCGGTGAAAGCGCCCCCGAGCTCGAGGCCAAGGTCTCGAGCTTGAAGGAGGCTTGAGCGTGCTGCAGGGCGGCGACAAGCTGATGACCCAGCTCCAAGATGAACGGTGCCGAGCCGGATGCCTTCACGGTGGCCTCCGTAACCGAGTGAGCTATCGCCCCGAGGACCAAAGTCGCCGAGCTTGAGCAAGAGCTGCCATGAGATGGCCGACCAGAAAAAAAACTTTAAAAAGTAAGGGATGTACTAACAGAGTGGTTAGTTTTGGTGTACAAAGAAACCTCGCCCCTGCTAGGACCCGTGGTTTGGGGATACTTTGAAGTCTTTCTTGCTTTGCTTGTTAGCCGCTCCCGTGCTTTCTAGGTCGTGCGCCGATAGGGTAGCCTTACCCAGCCCCCGTTGGGTCCGAGGTCGAGCGACGCGTGCCTCGGGCACAAGACTTAAATATGGACGAGAGGCCACGACCTGCAAAGTGGAGGAACAATTCGCAAAGGTAGAAGGGCACGAAGCGGACATCGTTAGTGCTCGAACGGTCCTTGCGACCATGCATATCGCGCGACGGCTAAAGCGGCGAGGTTCTCAGGCCGAGCCCGAGCACAGGGAAGAGCTAGATTGCGAAGAGGTTCGCTTACGCTTAGCTCGTTATTTGGCGGTGAACGCCAAACTGCGCTACTTAGACCAGAGCGAATGTGTTTGCGCAAGAAGGTCGTGGTTCAAAAAACAAACGAGGAACCGCCGAAAAAGAAATAGCAAAGAATATCAAGGAGGCAGACATAAAAAGTGAAAGACCAAATTTTATTGAAATTTGAGGCATAGGGTTTACACATAAAACTTCCGGTCGATCTATATTCCACGAGCTAGAGAGCTCTCGCGTCGGGCATCGCTAGCCAGAAGCCCCGCGGCGATCTGCTGAAACAACTCTATAGGGCCCTCCCACCGCGATAACTTGTTGGTGCCGGACGAGCTCAATCCGCCTCGCAGGCTAGGTCCCTAACAAGGAGCTTCCTAGGTCGTGCAATCGACCGAGACGCATGTCTCGCGAAGAACTTGCGTGTAGTGCGTTGATCGAAAGCAAAGGCACGGCATCTTATTTCTTCTGCGAGGGTGAGGTCGAGAGACCGTTCGTGCTCAAGTCGACTTGGTCGACTGCCGACTCTGGCAGAGCCCAGCGTGACCTCGGGAGGCGGGACGGCTTTGGTATTTAACACGGCCGAAGGGTGTGGACCCCGTGGCTCGGCTTGTTGTGGTACGAATAGACCATAGGACGGTGGGAAGTTCGCCCACCTGTGCCTTGTCAGACGGGTCGAGCTCATCTGCGACTCGACTCGCTTAACACACTCGATGATTTGCCCGGTATGCTGCTCCGCCGCTCCGCTGTTCGGGGTGAGCCACCGGCCGGGCAGATTTTAATGCCGAATTCTCGCAAAACTCCCCGAACAACTCGCCGTAAACCGAAAGTACCGTTGTCGCGATAATCTTGCATGGAACCCGTGCACCGTGACCACGAACAAGTGGAAGAAATGAACTGCCGCTCGAAAGCGATTATGGTCGAGACCGATTCAGCCTCTATCCACTTGGTGAAGGTGTCGGCAACGACGTAACGTAAACTTCTTCCCTACCGCTTGAGGAAAAGGACCGAGGATGTCCAAATTTCAGTCGAGAAGGGCCACGCGAGCGGATGGTCCGGAGCGCGAGGCGGGTTGATGCGACTTCCGGCGTGGAATTGGCAGCTCGGCAGTGCGGACGATATCACGAGCATCCCTGGCGCCGAGGGCCAATAGTACCCCATGCGGAAGGCCTTCGACCATTGTCTCAGACGAAGAGTGCGCCCCACGAGGCCTCGAGTGAATGTCATGCAAGAGGTACTTACCTCCTCCGTGGAGATGCACCGCGTCAGATGTTTAAACATTGCGCTCAGAAGCTCTCCCTCGACAAGCGTGGCTGACTCGCTTGCTTGATCCGCTCCTTCGGCAGGTCGGGTGGCAGTCACCCCGCAAGGAAATTGTGGATGGCCTCGCCCAGAGGGGGTACTTCGACCATGGCGAGCGCGACTTGGTCGGAGATTGTCGGGCCGCCGCCTCCAAGATGACGGGTGGGATTTCATCGCCGGAGGAGCCGAGCTTGGAGAGGTAGTCCGCTACTGGAGTTGTCCTTCCGGGATGTGCTTGAGCTCCGTGTTCGAACCACTTCTCCATCTTGCGTGCCTCGGCGAGGTACTTTGCCATCGAGTCTCCCGAGTAATCGGTAGTCCTTGTTGAATTGGTTGACGACAAGCCGAGTCACCTTCACGCACGTGACGGCGATGCCTGTGGCCTTGCAAGCTCGTGAAGTCGCCAAGAGGGCTTCAGACCGCCACATTGTTGGTCGCCGAGAAGCCAAAACGAATTACGACTCAATTTGTCGCCGCTGGGTGAGGATAAGGATCCCACCGAGCGCTTGAAGGACCTCGAGCCGTCAAGAACATGACCCAGGCTTTTCCTCTTCGACCAAACACGGAGCGGGCTACGACGCCCGCCGACCACGGTCACGCGAGCACTTTGCGATTTTACGGCCGGCGTGCCACGACCGACGCCGAACGCCGCTAGCTCCATGGCCCACTTGGCGATTCGCGCGCCGCCTCCGGTTCTCAGATGTCTCCGAGTGGGAAGTTGCTCGACGCGATCACGGAATGCGCTCGAAATAGTGCCGAGCTTGCGCTGGCCATGAGGAGAGCATATAACACCAGACTGCGGTAGCGCCGCGGGCCGTGCAAGACTCACGACATAATAAATGGGGTGCTATTGAGACCCTATTCCGCCACCAGACGGCACTAACAAAGATGGGGGTGGGCGAGATATAGCGATAGAACTTCTCACAAAGTTGTGGCGTTGTAAGGAGGGGGGGGGACGGCGGTATGCCTTCGTGTCGCCGAAGGATCGTTGGGCCTCGAGTCCACTGGCCCGTGCTTGCGCAAGGTTTGGAAGAATGGGAGTCCGCGCTCGAGCCTCGAGATGAACTCGTTAGGGCGTGCCATGCGCCGGTGAGGCTTTGCACCGCTGATCGAGGTCGGGTGCCATCTTCTCGATCGCTCGATCTTTTCCGGTTTGACCAACCCCGAGCCCCGATCATATAGCCGAGCACCTATCGACGCCGCTACCAACACGCACTTCGGGTTGAGCTTGATCTTGTGCTTGTTCAGTTGGCGAAGGTCTCCTCGAGATCCCGAACGTGGTCGCCCTCGGCGGGCTTTTGACGATGATGTCATCCACGAGACCTCAAGGTTCCGCCCGATCGGGGCTCGAAAGTCTTGGTCATCACCGTTGGAAGGTGGCCTCAGATTGCGCAGACCAAATGACATGGTCGATAGCAATAAGTGCCGAACGGCGGATGAAGGAAGTCTTGCTCGTCGACCGCCATTTTGATCCGTGGTATCCCGAGTAAGCATCCAAGAAGCTAAGCATCTTGGCATTCGCGTGGAGTCCACGATTTGGTCGATGCTTGAAGCGGAAGTTGTCCTTGGGCAAGCCGAGTTCAACCCCGTATGGTCGACGCACATTCTCCACTTTCCTCCCTTCTTTTGCACGATGACCGGGTTGGCTACCACTCGGAGTAGTTATTCTCACGAATGAAGCCGCCTTCAAGAGCTTGTCAAGGTTCTCCTTGATGATCGCGACCTTCTCCGGAGAAGCGCCGCAGTTTCCGGGCGTCTGGTCGAGAGCGGATCCCACTCGCAATTTGTGCTCGATCACCTCGACGCCAGCATGTCCGCTGGCTCCCAAGCAAATATGCCTTTATTGGCGCTGGAAGGAAAGTGACGAGCCCGAAGTTCCTATTTGGAACTCACCGCCGAGACGTGACGACTGGTCGGGTCACTCTCATCGAGCGCACGCCTTCGCTTCCCCACTAGGCTGGATTGCCGCCGTGGGCGCCGTCGTCACCTCCGATCACATGTTGGGCAGAGATGCGGCGAGAGCCAAGGCCTTGGTCTCGCAGCCATGCGCCGCTTGTAGGTCGCCTCGCGACGATGATGACACCGCTGGGACCAGTACTTCATGCACCGATGGCTATAATGGTTGGCCGCCATGAACTTGACCAAGGCTGGCCGTCCGAGGATGGCGTTATACGGAGGTCACCTCGACCACCTCAAGGTGATCATTTCGGGCGAAGTTGTCAGAGCCACCGAAGGTGACGGGCAAGACAACCTGCCCCAAGGGGGTGGTCGAGCTCCCGGGGACTATCCCAAAGAATGGTATGGTGATGCTCTTGACCTTTGACCGGGAATCGTGATCCGGCCGAGCGCTCCGCCGCAAAGAAGTTAAGAGAGCTGCCGCCATCGACCATGACGCGACCGACCGCGGTATTGCTGATGGTCGAGGTCACGACCAAGGCGGTCTTTAGGTCTCGAGCCATACCGGAGAGCATCCTCCGAGAGAAGGCGATGGTGGCCCAAACCACTTGCGGTGGTTGTTCGACGGGCTTCCCCAATGGCGACACCGGTAGATGGTCCGTGGCGGGCGGCCTTGACTCGCTACCGATCGATAGGCCGACGAGCCACCGAAGATGACATCAATCCGCGCCGCCTTTGTCAGAACTCCAAGTCGAGGTCGCCATGCTCGCGCCAGATTAACTCTGGTCGGGCTGGTCGTCATCCTTCGGAGCACCGCATCTCTCCCGCCCATCATAGAAAGCGCCCAGCTTATTCTCGCCAGCCTCGCAGTTCGCAGGTCGTGGGCGGCCACCCCGTGGAATAGGCGTAATTTTGATTCGCTATATCCCGCTCGCCCCTACCGCACCGAGAAAGACGCCCGTCGGGGCCGCACGTTGGCCTCCCCGCCGAGGCCGGTTCTTCGCCTAGTGTGGTGGGGTCGACCTTGGCGAGGCTTTGAGTCTTCCCGAGCTTGGCCTCGACCTCGAGGACCTCGCTACCGCCATCCGCCGAGACGATCACCCACGGTGAGCCCTCCGCCACCTCTCGCTATCGCTTTCGCTTCTTGGTGGTGGTGCCTTGGTCGGCGCTCGAGTTGGACGGGCGGCCTCTGTTTGGTTGCACCAAGCTTACCTTGGTCGAAGTCGCGTTCCACGGACGGCATCGTCGCGTCCGTGCACCGCTCCGCCATGCGGAAAAGCTTGTTGACGCTGAGCCTCGAGGTGATCTCTGTGTCTTCGATGACGTCGATCACGGACCTCGAATTTGAAGGCCTTGATGACGGCCTCGCCGTAAATGCTCGGGATTAGGTTCCTTGTGCGGATGAATCGCCGCACGAAATCGCATGATGGTTCGCTTCTTCCCCGATGACACGATCCAGTCCTTCTCCCCGCCCGCCGCTCAGAGTAACTCACGGAAGTTGGGCGTAGGGCGCTCTGATCCTGGCGCCACGACCAAGGAGACCGCTTCGATTAAAAAGCTAGGTTCTAGCGGCCCCTGGCCCGTGACGGTCGGGAGGTAGTTCGCCATCACGAAGCTCGTCCTCTCCGCCGCCAGATAGCGGTCGAATAAATGGACAGAACTCGTCAGATTCTTGGTCCCGCTCGGCACTCGACCAGGGTTTGAACCGAAGCCGCCATCGACGCGACGAAGATCGGAGTACGCCATGTAGCCAGAGGTCGACAGTGCACCGTCATGGTCATCGCCGACGAGATCCTGGCTGCCGCCGGACTCGGAGTTGAGGTTTCGGCGCCCGACCTCCGGCGGAACGACCATGGTGCCGAGCACGGAATCACCTGGTTGGTAACATGTGGTCTGGACCGGGCGCTGGGCGGAATGTCCCGGAGAGGTCCGCAGACCTTCTTGGGCCGACTCGGAGCGGCTTGGCTCAGCCTGGTCCTGGGTGGGCGCGGTGACCATGGGACGCCGGGCGCTGGCCAAGGCCTCGCCCCGAACTCCGCTGCTCAGGGCTAACCTCGCAGGAGGTGTACGACGGTCCGACGGCGCGACGCGTGTTGTCATTACTTCTCTGGGAGCAGGTCCCCGAGTGCTGACTTCGATCTTGCGGAGCCTTGACCTCGGTCGCAGCCCGATCGAGTTCTTCGGCCAGGGCTCAGCCAAAGAGCTCCGATCTCGCCCTATCGGGGTTGGCTATGACCCGAGCGATAGCGCGAGGCGCCCCGGTAGGAGGGAGCCGGGCGGCTCGAAGACGCGTCTTGGCTTTCTCACGGCTCTCAGCAGGAGAGCCGTTATGGCTTGGTTGATGGCAACCTGCACCATACGGTGAGCGTCTTCCGGGGTCTGCAGATCACGGTCATCCGCATCTCCCTCGGCGCCTTGACCGTCCGCCACCAGAATGTGCTGCTCGAGCGGCGGCGGCGAGGGTGTGAACAGGGACACGGAATCGGAGTCCGCACTCAGGAAAATCCGTCGATGAAGGGCGCCATGCTCTCGAGTCTTAGTGTCGCTCTCGCGAAAGAGCAAAACAATCGGGCCCACGGTGGCGCCAAATGCCGACGATCGGGATCACAACCGCAAGAAAAGAGGTAGGGTCGAGAGTTTATGGGACCCGAGCTGCTTTTGCTCGAATGAAGGAAGAAAATCGATCGCGGTGATGGTCGGAGCAAGGCGACAACGAGCACGAGACAAGAGTTTATACCGTTCGAGCCCCTCGTGAAGGTAATAGTTTACTCCGCCGCTTTGCGGCGGTGATTCTTGTTATACGGCGCAGAGAAAGTGTTTACAACTCAAGACAAGAATGGAGGTTCCTAGCTCGAGCCGCTGCGGTATTTGTGTTGTCTTTGCTGCCTTGGAGCTCATGCGCCCTTGGTCTTTATACTTTTGCACGCAACGGCCGAGCAATCTCGGAAAGGGGGCCTTGGCGCCCCTTGAGGGTCGGGCAAGAATCGCCTCGAACTTATCAAGACTCGAGTCATCCCCACGACCCGCCTCCAAGAACCGTCACCAAATGCCTCGATCCAAATCCTAGGGCGGACCAGGCTTCAGCGAGACTCCGCCGAGCTCGAGGTCGAGAGGTGCCGAGCTCGGCAGCGCCAAGGCCGAGGTCGAAGGCCCCAACACGCACCTGTGTCGCGGCCGGGCCTTCCGAGCATGGGGATCCGTTGACCGCACTTCGGCCGGTCAAGGAGTACCCAGCCCTCGTCAATAATGTATATGGAATTGTGGATGAACCAACATCAGTAAAAGAAAGGAAACTTCATTAAATAAATCAGATGCATACATAAAGTTTTTTCAAATTTTGAGAGTCTCATTAAAAACAACTCTATTATGTTGGAGAGTACACTTAAAATTATAATTCCACTTGCTTATTCTTTTGTATAAAAATTAGCCCTCCATGATGGTCGATGCGTACATAGTCGAGCTCCCAAATCTCTTCCATGAATCCATAGTAGGAGCTCCTTGTCAACCCAGATGAAAGCATCTAGGCCCACAAATTTGTGTTGGTTTTGGTAATTAATAACTATCACGATTAAAGGACTAATATTTTCATTTGAGAATGTTGAAAATAGGTTGGTCCTAAATATGGAACACGATGAAGCATGAAAATGAAGCGAAAGGAGATAAATGTATCAAGCTAAAGAGCTAAGGTATATAATTAAGGACCTTTTTATAGCTTTTACCGATCTCAAAGTATTGGAGAAAGATCGGATTGCTAGATTAGGTACCATACTATTAAGAAAGACTCTTGATTAGTAGCTTGATGTGATTTTAGTGAAAATGGCTCAATCAATGCTCATACAAATAATTATTTTTACTTGTTATAAAAGAAAAACTGAAAATTCAATTCACTTCTGTCATAGCCAGCACTACTACTCATGGTAGGGCGGTATTGCCGCTCAATCAGTAGTACCAGCCCTAGGGCTGGTAGATATTTCACAGAGTAGGGTGTTTTTGGGTGCTGCCCGATAGGCACTACTAGCCTATAAGTGTGGTACTGCTGCTCGGTCGGCACAAATCGGCCCCAGATGGGTCAGAATGCCTACCATCAGTAGTAACACTAGTCGATAGTGCATTTAATGGTACAATCGATTGTGTGGACCTAAGGCTAGCAGATCGGCTCCAGATGGGTGGTAGTGTCACCACCCTAAATTTTTAGGGGTTTGGTAGCAATGGCTAGTAATGTTGTTGAGGGCTATAAATACACCCCCATATGCAGCATAGAGGCTCTTTTAGATACTTATTGCATACTCTTGAGCTATAGTTTGCTTCTTCACTACTCTAGTGCATTCAATTCATATTTTGTGAGTAGTTGAGAGAAAATTCAAGTGTGAGCATTAAATTGAGCCATTTAGACAATTGATACACCTCAAACAATCGTCAAAGTCTATTACTTTTGGAGGTTACTACCTCCTAGATGGCTTGGAGATGAAAGAATCGGTGTCGTTCTCAAAGGAGCTTGTGTGAAAGCCCGGTTAGTTGTGAAGGCCGGAGTTCGCCTGCCTGAAGTGGAGAAGAACTACCAAGTGATCGAGGAAGACTTAAGTGGTTGGAGCCAGCTTGAAGTTGTTCAAGTCACCTCAACATGGATTAGTAGAGACCGACAAGTCTCCAAGATCACAGGATAAATTCTTATGTTACTCTCTCTTGTGGTTTGAATTTGCTATTCTTGTGCACAATTTACATCCCTAACAATTTAAGTATAGTGATCTTGTGCTTAGAATTATATCTTGCTTATACTTAGACTATTGAAGCACTTAGTGAGCCCCAAAGAATTTAGGTTTAATTGTCAAAAATTGCAATTCTTGTTTAGTAAATTTATTTATTACAATTAAAGCCAAAAAATTTAGTAACCTCCTGTTCACCCCCTGAAAGTGCATCTAGGCACTAATGTTATTTTGGTGATTAATGACAAACACATATAATGACAATCTATGTAAATGTGTAAATGCTTAACTTAGTGCTTAACAAATGACAAACCTCTAATATGATTATATTGCTATGAGACTAACATGTTCATTGCCAAGTTGAGTATTAGTCTCATCTATTTAGAGGAAAATCAAGTGGATGGTTAAGCAAAGATAAGGTATGCAATCTCGGTATCCCTTCCATATTTGTTATTGCATTCCTTTTGTGCAAATGCATAGTGAACTCCAAGTAGTATGTTGATTGTATATATGCACATTGGTTCATGTCATATTTATTTGTGCATATATGTTCATTTGAGTTCATTATGTGCTTTGCTTTTAGTTTGCATGTAATAACTAGAGTTAAACTTCACATTGCTATAAATTGACTTGGTGCATGCATGTTTTGGTTGTGTATCTTTTCATGCACCTCTCTTAGTGAAGTTTAATCTAGAGTTGGATCACATATTTACTCTTATTCTAAATATTAGTCGCACATGTACAATTCGTGTATATTCTATCATGTGCTTCATTTAAGTAAAGACTGTGATCCTTGCCATGATTTAATTGATTCATCATATCGCAATTATCTCTCTAGTGCATATAGATCAATTACATATTCATCATGATGTACTTAGTAGAGAATATCTTTTATGTCAAGTGTTTCCAGTTATATTATGCTTCTTTATATGAAACACTTGTAGTACTTAATTGCTCACAAATATCAATTTATTCACATCTACTGAGCTTTTAGGACTAATGTCTTTCATGAGTGGTTTGGAAAGAATTAGGTCCCGTATGTGTATGATGACCAAGGTATCTTGAAGGATGACCGTTAAGCCGAGGTCAACAAGACGGTGGTGTCACCAAGAGTTGAGGACTAAGTCAAGATCGACTTAGCGTGGAGATCGTCAGAGAGGATGATCAAGTCAAGGTCGAGAGGATGAGAGTCTCATGAGGTGAATTGAGTCAAGTTGGACAAGGCGAAGATGTCATCAATCATTTTGGTAAAAGACATCATGCACATTGCATCCACGGAGAAGACGGCATGCGGATTGAATGTAAGATTTAGATTTCTTTGATTTAATTTGAGTCTAAGGATTGCTATTCTATTAAGAGGGATGCAACGTCGAATGACTTTTAGATGTGTCAAGTGCTCAAATGATCTATCCTTGTGAAATTTAGAGAGAGAGTGGTATTGGTGGTACCGGAAAGTGAGAATTGTAGGTCTCTCTTGGATTCTTTGTGAAATCTGGATTTATCCTTTGAGATTTGGGTAGTGAGACCTTGTTGGTTGTATAGCCCTTGTTCTTAGCTTTCAATAGAGTCCAAAATCACTTAAATCGGAGTCCGGAATCAAAAGTTATGCTCTTTTTCGTCGAGCTGCTAAGTCCAGTCCGGAGTATCCGGACTTAATTCCGGAGTATCCGGGTTGGGTCTCTCGGTTAGGTCAGTCCGGAGTATCCGGATGATTTCGGAGTATCCGGACATTTAGTCCGGACATTCCGGGGTAAAAATTGTCCGGAGTATCCGGATTTTGCGCAGTTAAAACGGTTAGTTTTTTTGGGGACCTCTATTTAAAGCCCTCTCTTGGGTAGCCGTTGGAGGAGAGTTTTTGAGGAGGTTCCTTGGTCCTTTGGGGTGTATTCTTGGTGATCTTAAGCTCCCAAAAGCCCCTCTAACCCTAGATCTTAGTGATCCCCTTTTGAGTGAAGGGTTGGGTGTGAGAGAGGGTAGTGCTCGGGTTGAGTGTGATTTGAGTTGTTCGAGCACTTAATTTTCATCTCCAAGCTTGTTCTTCATGAGCATTTGTTACTCTTGGAGGTTGAGGACTCCTAGACGGCTAGGAGGTCACCTACGAGCCACCGGTTCTTCGTGTGGTTGGCCGTAGGAAGTTTGTGAAGGCCGGATTCCACCTCCGCAAGGGAAGGAATCAAAGAAGTGAAGACCGGCGAGTGCATTTGTGCAACACCGGGAGGAAGAGGGTTGAAAGAGACCCGGCTCAAGCGTCAAAGGAGTTGAAACCGGTGAGTGCATTTGTGCAACACCGGAGTAAGAGGGTTGAAAGAGACCCGACTCAAGTGTGACGGAGCTGCCTCAACGGAGACGAGGATCCCTCAAGGATCCGAACTCGGTGAAAAATCGTTGTCTCCAAGTTTGCCTCTTGCCCTTGCTTTATTACTTGATTTTGAATCTTGAAATTGCCCGATCTATTTGATTATTGAGTTTCTCACTAGGCATCTACTTGATCTAGGTTCCTGCTAGTGTTTATCATCTTTGTGTTCAAGTAGATTGTTTAAAAGTTAGAGAAATTTCAAATTTCATCCCGAGGCCCCCAACCCGGAGCATCCGCACAATTACCCCGGATAGTCCGAACATACCGGAGTATCCGGAGTAAAAGTCTGGAGAGTCCGGGCTAAACCCCTCGGCCATTCAAAGTCTCCAATCCGGAGTGTCCGAACCTAAAACCCGGATAGTCCGGATATTTATACCGGAGTATCCGGATAAAATCCCCGGACACTCCGGACTGAAAACCTTGGATTGTTTTATTTCCGCTGTAATTAAGTTTTAAAAGTTTAATTCGCCTATTCACCCCCCCTCTAGGCGACATCACCTGTCCTTTCACCCCCTCTAGTCGGTTATGCTTAATCCTACAAGTGGTATCAGAGCCTGGACTCTCTTTTGGGGTTTTACCGCCTAGAGAGAAGGATGGTTAGCGATGGGGTGTCTATTAGTAAAGCACCATTTTTTATGGCATAAATTATGCATATTGGAAAATATGTACGACCATATATCTTAAGGCCATGAGCCTGAGCATATGGAGGATTATAGATGAGGGTTTTACTACGGGAGTAAATCCCACACTCACAATTGAACAAGAAGAGCGAAACACTTATCTCAATGCTTAAGCTATGAAAGCTCTTTTTGGCGCTTTGAACACAGATGAGTTCAATCGAGTGAGCAACCTTGAAACTGCTCATGAGATTTGGACAACTCTCTCAGAAATTCATGTGGGAACATTCTCGGTCAAAGAAGCTAAATTGCATATGCTTCAAATAAAATATAAAAGTTTCATTATGTTACACCATGAGAGCATCAATGAGATGTACTTGCGGCTCAGTAACATAGTGAATGAACTCAAGGACCTTGAGGCGTTACTAACTGAGTTCGATGTTTTTCGTAAGATGCTTAGGCTCTTCCAGATAAGTATGAGACTTTGGCGATGTTGTTTCTCAACTCACCGGAGTTACCAAGGATGACGCCCACCGGACTTCTTGGAATCCTCATCACTAATGAGCTTCACAAGAAGGATAAGGAAGAGATTTTGGAGCAAAGCTTTTCGAAGAAGAAAAATATAGCCTTCAAGGTTAAAGCAGAGTCAAGCGATGAGGCACTTGATGACTACGATGATAATGACACTGAAGAGAAGATGGCACTCCTCTTGAGAAGAATGAGCAGATTCACGAAGAAGTGCTCAAGCTCAAGTGCTTCTCAAAAATTCAAGAAGGGACAACACTCTGGCACAAACCGGTATGCAAATATATGGTGCTATGAGTGTGATGAGAAGAGGCACATCACCTCTCATTGTCTAAAGAAGAAAGATGACAAAAACAAGTCGTTCAAGAAGAAGACCTTCCAAGGAAATAAGAAGCTCTTTAAGAGGCTTCACAAGGACAGCAAAGGTGAGGTCCATATTAGAGATTGGGATTCCGAAAAAGAATATTTAGACTCCAACTCCTCCAAGGATATTATACCTTCAAAGAAGAAGGGTCTCGCCGGTGTCACCATCAAGGAGGCTTCTTCGCCATTCGTCACACCTCTTTGCCTAATGGTAAAAGGATAATTTAAGGTAAAATCAAATGACGATGATGAACCTTCTTATGATGTGCTAATGGATATGCTTGAGGACTTGAATGAGTACTTCGGTAAGGAGAAGTCTAAACATAAGGCTTTGAGAAAAGAGTATCTTGCACTCAAAGATTCTTATGAGAATAAAAGGAGGCTCATGAGACTCTTCTTGTCAAGAAGCATTCAAAGCCTCAAAATGATGTAGTCATTAGTTGCAATATTATTGAGGATATGCCTTATTTAGAAATTGATTCATGTTGTATATCAATAACTAGCATATCTACTTCTTGTGATGATTTATTTGATATGCTTTCAAATTCATGCTGTAGCTCTATTTCTAGCCATGAAAATTTAATTATTGAAAATAATGAACTTAAGGAGCAAATCAATAAACTAAGCAAAAGTTTGGATAGATGTTTTAAGGGTAAAGAAACTCTTGATAAAATCTTGAACAACCAACGGTGCTCCTACAACAAAGAAGGCCTTGGTTATATGCCCAAGAAGGGTAAAAAAATAAGTAACAAAGCTCCTCGATTTGAAAAATCAAATGGGAAGTTGTGTTATAAATGTCAAGATATAGGTCACATAGCAAATGATTGTCCTTTAGGCAAATCATCTAAAGATAATATTTATGATTCATGCTATGTCCTTAAGAAAAATAGTAATGGTAAAATTATTACTAAATTTGTTGGGACACCTATACTTGGCTGAAGAAAGAATGCTATTTGGGTGCCCAAAGCCTTGGTTACTAATGTCCAAAGACCCAAACATATTTGGGTAGCTAAATAGGTTTGATTTTATTTTGTAGGTGAACAACAAAACTAGTGGACGACATTGGGTGTTGGATAGTAGATGCGCGCAACACATGACCGGTGACCAGAAAATATTCACCACATTTGAAGTAGGAAGTAGGCAACATGACAAAATCACTTTTGACGATAATAGCAAAGGAAAGGTATTGGGATTGGGTAAAATTACTATCTCAAATTATCTTTTTATCTCCAATGTATCTTTAATAGAAACATTGAATTTAATTTGCTATCCGTTGCTGAAATTTGTGATTTTGGTCTTACTTGCACATTCTCTAAAAATGGCGTGGTTATTTCTAAAGAAAATGATAATTTATTTGTGTTCAAAGGTTTTAGATTTGGAAGCTTGTATTTAGTTGATTTCACCTCAAATGAGTCATGTCTTCAAACTTATTTAATTGTGAAAACCTCCTTGGGTTCGCTATGGTATAGAAGACTAGCTCACGTAGAGATGATTTAACTTAAAAAGCTTTTTAAAAAAGATCTAGTTGTGGGCTTGAAAGATGTGAAGTTTGAGAAAAATAGGCTTTGTAGTACTTATCAAATCGGTAAGCAAGTCGCTAGTTCTCATCCTTCAAAGAGTATCATATCCACTTCTAGACCATTAGAGCTCTTACATATAGATTTATTTGACCCAACAACCTATAAGAGTATTAGGGGCAATTCTTATTATTTAGTCATTGTAGATGATTACTCAAGATATAATTGGGTATTATTTTTAGATTACAAATCTAAAACCGTATGTGATATTATTGTATATCACTGACAGTTTATGAAAGATATCATCTGTGATGATGTCATTGACGGTTGCACTATAGAACCGTTAGTCATGTTCCTCATCACAGATGGTTTTTCTAAACCATCTATGATGAGGCATCTAATGTATGTCTTTCTGTAGTAGTGATCATTCATTCCCCCTCTAATCGTCATTTCTGGTCCTTCACTTTTTCAAAGGATAACATATGGAGACAATTATAAGATTAATTGTGTTGAAGTAAAAGTATATTGTCCATCTTTTTTCAGCAATGTTTTTGGATAAACTAACTAAAATTTAATAGTTCTACTATTATATCATATTATAATACAAGAGCAACCTAATTAATTACTGATATATGTGTGTTATAGAGTAGTTAATTGGAATCACGTGGCAGGAGGCAGCCGGCTCAGATGAAGGTGGGTTCGATTATGAACAATCGGCACTTGCCCGTATATGCCATGAAAATTTATGCGGAGTTATACGGTAGCCGCTAAAATTTATCTTGAACTAATACGCACCCACAACCCGCAAGTACAAGAAATGATAGTACAAAATAAAAGCTCAGACTTGTTAATCCTACGTAGTATTTTGGAAAACTTTATCGCAGCCGGATACTAGTGAAACAATACTTTGATGAATGCATGTGTTCAATGGCGAAGTACAGAAAAACAGATCACAAGGCAGCTTATTACAGTCATCAGTAATAATATACTGACATTGTGCAGTTGAGCAAAGCGTGGCATTCAAACACTGATTCATCACACACATGAATTTTTCAGAATACAAACAAACAACTAAATGTATAAGAAAATGCAGCAAGCAGAAAGTGACATGCACCCACAATCGCATGATGTGGAACTGTGTTTGTATGACAGCTGAATCAGTTGCCACACTTCCTTTCTTCACATTGAGGCCCAGGTCCTTGAGTGCCTTCATCTGAAAACAGTGAATACCAGGACAAAATAATATACAGATACAACAAAACTTATAAATCACAAAATAAAACATATCTTACGCAGGACCAGACCAAACAGAAAGCATTCCCAGCATAAGAAAATATATACCGTGTCAAGTAGTGCCCCCAAACGGTCTCCAAAACTGAGCTGCACAATGGTTGCATCACGGTCTGAGTCTTGATCTATCAGGATGACTGGCTGTGGAACTGTGTCATCAGATGTCTCTGCAATACATTTTTTTTGGCAAACATACACAACAGAAAGTATCATTTAGCAGTCCATGAATATGTTTTCAAATATTTGAATAACAACATGTAAAAGAAAGAGAAAATATGAGAAACAGAAAATGCACTTTGTCAAGCAAAATAATCATTTCAGTATATCAAAATATTAGCAGCCCTATGCAGACGAAATGTGAAGCAACTCTTGACACAAGCAGTTTTTACACCTGAGGACTATTTTGCTTCACAGCAGCTCTCAATGAATCAATTGTACGAAAAGACCTAGTTGTTAAGACTGGGTTGTGGATCCAGATTTCAGTGCTCAGGAAGATGATTCTAGGCACATGATTTTTTAAAAAGCAAAATTGCAAGTCTGAAGGACATGCTGGAGTTGGTTCCCGCAACAATATGGCAAGAGCTTACCATGGTGGAAGGAGACCCGGGGAACATACAAACCAGCTGCTTTTCATTCACAGTAAGTATACAGCATTACATGTATTATATCCAAACTCAAAAGAAATAGAAAAGAAAGGGTTTCTCAGCATGAACACAATGATTTAACAAGCTTACACAAAAATTTATCATGGTACATTAGGCATTACTTTCCTGATAGCACCAAATCTTTTAGAGCTTGGATACTCAGATAATTTTTTCCCCATCCTAAATCCACCTCGATTTCTATGTAACTGCCGCACCTAGCTACTCAATTTCATTATTAATCATGCATATGCGTTCATTTTGTGTCGTCTTCTTCTAGCATTAATCAATACTCCTTTATGTATTTTTTGTTTGTAGGTCAAATTACTTGGATACTCCGTGAGACGACGGGTCAAAACAAAGTAGAACTGATCTCAGATTCATCTTCACACGAATCAATTCATACGGAAACAACTATAATTTCAAAAATAAAGAACAGAATGGGGGCACTAAAATGAGCGCTTGACTAATCTTGCAAGAACCCATACGAACAAAACCCTGCCAAACCTGAGCATATGTACCTAGATAACTTCCCAAGAACAACAAGAAATCTACCCAGAGTTCCGAGCCGACAGGCACCAACAAGCTTATTTGAAACAACAAAAAAGAAAAGATAAATTTAGCAAAGAAAAGATTGGGAAGAAAACAGCGGCAAGGGACTGTCAGAGGAACAGGCGGAGGGGGTGGCGAGGATCTAGACAGGCGACCGGTAGTGCGCGCGAGGAGGTGGGCGCCGCCCTCTCTCAAGGCGGCTGGTCGAGGCGCCTGGATGGGAATGGGTCGCCGTGGAAGGAGGCGGCGAGACGAGGGCATAGAGGGAGGCAGGGAGCCCGCCAGCGTCTTCGATCGCGGTGATGCGGGCTTCACGGACGCGGCGAGTGGGACGCGAGGTGGGCTAGGTGGGCTTCACGGACGCGAGGTGCGGGCGGTTAATCCGCGATGCGGGTGTCCACATAACGTTTTTTTGGTGGGCTGATTTAGCGGCCTCGTGGGCACCCGCGTCCACTTTCACCCCTAAGCCCGGCGGCACGAACATGTGGACATGATTGATGATCCTGATGGGCTGGGATATAGACTCCCGCATATGTCCCTCGCTTCACATTGACTGGTCATAACCTTAACATGCCTTGTCTTTAGTTAGGGGTACCTAACAGGCATATGTGAGGCTATGTTTTGTTGGTAACCATTGTCCTTTTTATAGTAGCAGTAGACTAGTAGGTGCTGTTGTTTTAGCTAGTAGTACTATATAACCACCCTTTGAATTATGCCTTCCATAGTGAACAACGATAATTTTATTTAACAAAGGACCATAAGCCTCCAATTTCTATTATTAGAAACCACTAGTACTGGTACAAGAACTAAAAACAAAAACAAAACATTGGATAACCTGTAATCAGAAATAGCCTAAAAATAGGAAAGAAACCTGAGAGTTCTAACATCCCACTCCTGAGTCTTTGGTCATAGACTAGATCTAAAGGGCTACAGTTTCTACTATAACTATTCAAAACAACCTCCATTATAGTAGGTCCAGCAACAGGCTTCACAAAAATAGCATCTCTATCATGGCATCTCGATTCTTCTGATTCCAACCTCCATCCCCTCCTTGCTTAAAAACCTTCAAGTCCCACCAGCTCCAGAACTCTTGCTCCCTACCTGATAGCTTCTTGACTTGCCTCCTTTGTCTGTAACCGTACCTAGAAATTCAATCAATAACAAATCAAGTAGATAAAATTGATGGGATTTGAAGGCATCTTATTTTGAAAACAAGTTGCATTGCGCAATTTCCATATAACCCAAAAGATAGCTGAAACACTAAATATGACGAGCTTCTTGAGTTTGCAATGAAAGTTTTTCATCCAAACATCAAGTAATTGATCAATGTCTCTAGGATTGTTGGTAAAACCAAAAACACATTTTACCATATTTCTGATAAATCTAGCCACTGGACATACCAAAAACAAATGATTTATAGTTTCTGTAGTACCACAAAGTTGATAATTAATTGATCCATTTCACCCTCTTTTCTTTAAATTGTCTTTGGTCAAAATGCTCTTTTTCATAATTAGCCAAATAAACACTTTTATTTTCAGAGAGATTTTTGTGTTCCAAAGATATTTTAGGGAAAATCAACCCCCCTCACTCTCAGAGCCAAGTAAAAAGATTTCATAGAGAATTGAACATGGGAAATTAGCATCCAAGTAATGCTATCTTCCCCATCTTTAAGTTAAATTCCTTCATAATCTTTCAGTGTCTGTAACTTATTGACTGATTGTAATATTATACAACCTAGGGTATTTTTGAGCTAATGTTTCATTACCAACCCATCAGAACCTCGCACTCTCCCCATTCCCAACATTTTCTTACAAAATGGAGGGAAAAATTCTAGATTTTCATCAACCCAGACCAAAAATGAGCATCCCCATATTTAAAGCTTGTCTGAGAGAAAGCTTTATTATCTAAGTGCTTCTTTCTCAAGAAATCATGTCAAATCCTTTTTTCAATTTCTAACCTCCACATCCATTTCCCTAGCAGGGAAACATTTAATGGTTTCTAAATGTAAGACACCAAGTCCTCCTTACTCCTTAGGTAAGAAGATTTTTTTTAGCACCATCATGCATGGTACTCTAATTATCGTGTGCGTTTCTCCAAGCATGACCAGCCTTTAGTATGGTGCAATCTTTTTATATACTAATTGGAGGCCTTCCTATAAGCCCCCATGTTAATTAGAAAATACTAGAAATTCCCATATTAATCTAAAAAAGAAAAATTGCTAGAAAATCTCACATTATTATAAAAGAGAAAATCTTAGTCGTCCAATCTCCTTAATCATTTTCATCCACGGTTTAGATCTATTTATCTATTCATAAGATATATGGTAAATGAGAGGAATACCGTATAGAAGAGAAGCTTTGCTTTCCTGATCTACTTGCCAATCTAAGACTATGTATTTAAAATAAGGCATAATTTCCTCCCTAGCTGAACTAGGAAACAAAAAAGATACGCTAGTTTCGTATCAAGCTCGACACAACCGAAATAGGAGATAGAGGTTTGATTTACCACAATCTAGGCACGAAGTCATTCCCGATGTTGCCCCATCGATCGGAAGTTGGTGTGATGAAGCCAAACTAAATTGTCTGATGAAAATTGACAGTCTGATACAGAAATTGACCAAGAGTCATCCGAGACAACGCACCATACATCAATACATGTACAAAAAGAAAACCAATATAGATTGTACGCATAGTAAAAATATGCCAGACACGGCTCATGCAAATTTACTGAGACAACACAAAAGAGCAAACAGGCATATGCCCTCCTAGAAGCCCCCACGTTAATAATAAAAAAAATAGTAGAAATTCTCCGTTAATCTAAAAAAGAAAAATTGCTAGAAAATCCCACATTATTCAAAAAAGAGAAAATCTTGATTGTCCACTTTCCTTAATCATTTTCATCCACGACTTAGATATATTTATCTATTTATAAGAGATATATGGTAAATCAAAAGAGTACCATCTAGAAGGGAAGCTTTGCTTTTCTTATTTATTCGTCATTGTTTGCACCAGTTTTGGGAATTTCCAGAAGAATCGGCAGAGAAGCATGAGTTTGGATAAGGCACGAAGATATCTATGGAAAGTTTGGATAGCATACGGAAATCCTGTACAACATGCAGAAGTTTGTTGGGCTGATCAAATTTCCATAGTCTTGAGAGATCAGTTTG
This sequence comes from Guadua angustifolia, assembly GCA_036346375.1. NCBI lineage: Eukaryota > Viridiplantae > Streptophyta > Magnoliopsida > Poales > Poaceae > Guadua > Guadua angustifolia. The sequence continues at coordinate 57,717,287 of CM070503.1, read as the reverse complement.
GCTTACAGCCCAAAGGAAGGACAATCGGCTATAGAAAACCGTACCCAGATTACATTGACCGCATGCCATATCCCCATAACTTTAGGATTCCTGATTTGCGAAATTTTCGAGGATGATTCAGTTACTACTTTAGAGCATATTGGAAGATTCATCGCTCGAGGTGGTGAAGCTGCTCATCCGATGGGTTAAAAATTAGGCTTTTTCCGTTGTCTTTATCAGGATCGCCTTCACTGGTTTACTAATCTGCCTCCA